>JBBGZY010002580.1:0-47500 GCA_037952925.1 Lithobates clamitans | reverse complement strand
TACCCAAATTAAATTTTTATAATTTTTTTCCCCACAAATAGAGCTTTCTTTTGGTGGTATTTAATCACAGCTGTGATTTTTATTTTTTGCTAAACAAACAAAAAAAGATGGAAAATGTTGAAAAAAAAAAAATCACGTTTCATAGTTTGTTATAAAATTTTGCAAACAGGTCATTTTTCCCCTTCATTGATATGCGCTGATGAGGCTGCACTGGTGGGCACTGATAGGCTGCACTGATGGGCACTGATAGGCACAGATAAGGTGGCAATGATAGGCACAGATAAGGCATCACTGATGGGCACAGATAAGGTGGCACTGATGGCCACTGATAAGATGGCACTGATGAGTGGCACTGATGGGTGGCACTGATAGGTGTTACTGATAGGTACCACTGATAGATGGCACTGCAGGGCACTGATAGGTGGCACTGATAGGTGGCACTGATGGGCATTGGTAGGTGACACTGATGGGCAGCACTGTTGATGAGGCACTGATTGGTGACACTGATAGGTGGCACCATGGGCAGTGATAGGTGGCACTGTGGGCACCCATGGGTGGCACTGTGGGCACTGGTAGGTGGCACTGGCAGGTGGCACAGGTGGGCACAGATGAGCTGGTGGGAGCTCTCCTTGATCGGGACCGATGTCCCTCTGAGAGCCGCCGGTGATCGCCTTTTTTTTTTTCTCCTCACGCTGTCAGCCCGAGGAGAAAAAATAAGCAATTACCGGCTCTGTTTACATCACATGATCAGCTGTCATTGGCTGACAGCTAAACACGTGGTAAGGGGTCGGGATTGACCCCTTACTGCGATCAGCAGAGTCTCATGGACTGCAGGGGGGCGCACAGGCCGCTCAGGCATGGGAGGACATCAATAGACATTCGCAAAGTAGGTCCATGTTGTAGCTGTCATTCGGCTATAGCACAGATGGGAAGAAGTTAATTACAAAACACTGATATTAATTTTTATTATACAGGATTTATATAGCGATAACAGTTTACGTAGCACTTAGCATAGTAACTTATTCTGCAAATACCAAACCAGTAGATGATGGGGACAGATTGCTTCCTCTCTGTGTATTTTGCTTCTTGTACAGTGTCACTGAGTAGGAGGGATCGCTCACAGCACACAGCAGTATATTTATTGTTATTGGATGTTAGAATAGTAAAGGGGATTTCCCTGACAATACAGGTAGAGCGGGAAAAAAGTGCCAACAATCGCTCTACATACAGCGCTCAGAAGTGAAACTATCTGTAAAGCACCTGATCCACGGCACTTCTACAGAGGTAAGTAATCATTCTGTTATAATATGGATTTCATTATTGGAGCTTCAGTCTATGTATTCCTTTAGTGCCGTCATCTCAGGATCCGGACTAATTATTGTTACATGGTAATTATGGATTTCTTTCAGGGACCTGAAGGTTTCACTCCCACACATGTATTTATTTCTACCTAAATAGAAAAACTCCTCTACCAGCTGCTGCTATTTGTCAGTTAAAAGCTGCCGACACAATGCTGATTAATAAGGATGAGGTTTGTCCTCACACTACTCTGGCTTCATGGTGATTCCCTGAGATTCACTAACTTTTATTTATTACAGGTATTTATACAGCTGTGTCAATTTATGGAGCGCTTTACATATCTATATTGTACATTCACAACAGTCCCTGCCCGCAAGGAGTTTACAATCTAAGGCCCCTAATGCCCAGTACACACAATTAGATAATCGGGGAAAAAATGCCACTTTCGGAGCGAACGTATGATTAGGGATGGGCGAACGGTTTGGCCCGAGCATATGTTTGGGCTGAACATTTGTCTGTTCGGCCGTTCACCGAACAGAATTTCCAGGATGTTCGCCCCAATGAACACCCTGCAATGCACTGCGCGCTGCACAGTGTATTCTGCGCCCTGATTGGGCAAAGCTTTGCCCAACCAGGGAGCAGTGTAAGCTGGTTGTTAAGGAGCGGGGCCGGAAAGCTGGCTCCGGCATCCTTAACAACCAATGAGTCATCAGTTGTCAATGGGTTTCCCCGCTGACAGCTGAATAAAAAAAAAAAGTGCTGGTAAAAAAACAAAACAAAAAACTGCCAAAATATTTTTAAAAAATATTGTGGGGTCCTACCCAAAATCCATACCAGACCCTTATCTGAGCATGCAGCCCGGCAGCTCAGGAGAGGGGATGGGAAGAGCGAATGCCAAAAAAGTGTCAAAAAATAAATAACCACAAGAAACTGTTTTTGACAAGTCCTTTATTAAAAAAAATAATAATTTGGGCTCCTCGATGTAAATCCATCGCCAATCACGATGCCCACTGGACCCGAAAAATAGAAGGGGACGCCAGAAGGGGGCAGTGCATTTTTATCTGTTTCTATTTTTTGGGTCCGGTGGGAGTCGTAATTGCCGATGGATTACTTTGAGGGATTTTTTTATTTTTTAATAAAAGATTTGTCAAAAACAGTTTCTTGTGGTTATTACTTTTTGACACTTTTTTGGTGAATGGGTAGGGGTACGATGTACCAGATACCCATTCACATGGGGGTGTGGTATCTGGGGGCCCCCTTGTTAAAGGGGGCTTCCAAATTCCGATAAGCCCCCCCCACAGACCCCCACAACCACAGCCCAGGGTTGTCAGGAAGAGGTGCTTTGGGGTGTGGGCAGAGCCCACTCATCCATGTTGAGGGAATGTGGCCTGGTATGGTTCAGGAGGGGAGGTGCTCGCTCGTCCCTCCTCTTTCCTGACCTGCCAGCCTGCATGCTCGGATAAGGCTCTGGTATGGATTTGGGGGGGGGGATACCGTTTTTTTCTTTATTTTTTCAATACCAGGGTGTCGGCAATTGTAACAACGAGTCAATTCATGGAATTTGACTCGTGTTTTTTTTTTTAAAACTACATTTTTGCTGCAGCATGTTTTATGCATACTACAAATGCTCTGCTTTACAGGCACATTAAGGGGACCTCCCAGGCACGATATTTAAAGGAGTTTTTTTTTTTTATTGCACTTTAAGCATGAATAAAGTCACTGCTCCTGAAAAAAATAATCGTTTAAAAAAAAAAATGTATTGATACATGTCCCCCAGGGCAGTACCCAGAATCCCATACCCCTTTTATGGCCAATTACTTGCATAAAAGTCATCAAAATGGGAACTTTTGATTTTTCCTGTTCGGCTCCCATAGACTTCAATGGAGTTCGCCGTTGGGGTTAGAATATTTCCCCTGTTCGAGTGTTCGACCCATCCCTACGTACGATGTTCTGATCATTAGTACACAGCTTTTGAGAGTCGATCACAACAGTTCATCCGAAATTATCCGAAGGGACAAACACTAAACTTTTTCTCCAGAATGAATGATTTTCGTTTAATCAGCACAGTATTCGTCCGAAAAAAATCAACTGACCAAGACTGCATGTGCTCAGAAACAAAAAAATACATTACAATACATTACATCACTTCCGAAATTGTATTCTGTCATAAGAGAATTTTAGTAACTTTAGTAACCTCTTCATTTTCAATATGAGACTAGCATGCAGAAAAGAAACCCCCCCCCAATCATTCGTCCAATATTCTCATCATGTGTACAAGGCTTAAAGTGGAGGTCCACCCACCGCACTAAAAATTAAAAGTCAGCAGCTACAAATACTGCAGACTTTTAATATATCGACACTTACATGTCCTGGGAGCCGGCAATGTCAGCACCGCAGGCCGATCTTCGGATCAGTTGTCGGGTGCAGATGTTGGCATTGATTTTCGGAACCCCCCCCCCCCCAATACGACGAACTGCAGTCAGGTCGAGACCCCGATGAGGACGATGAGCATGCAAATGAGCTTCCCTGAGACGGTTTCTGACACTTTGTGCAGAAATTCTTTGGTGATGCAAACCGATTGTTGCAGCAGCTGTCCGGGTGGCTGGTCTCAGACGATCTTGGAGGTGAAGGTGCTGGATATGGAGGTCCTGGGCTGGTTAGGTTACACGTGGTCTGCGGTTTTGAAGCCGGTTGGATGTACTGCCAAATTCTCTGAAACGCCTTTGAAGACGGCTTATGGTAGAGAAATGAACATTCAACTCATGGGCAACAGCTCTGGTGGACATTCCTGCAGTCAGCATGCCAATTGCACGCTCCCTCAAAACTTGCGACATCTGTGGCATTGTGCTGTATGATAAAACTGCACATTTTAGATTGGCATTTTAGAGCCCTTTCACACTGGGGCGGTTTTCAGGCGCTATTGCGCTAATAATAGCGCCTGCAAACCGACCCGAAAGTGCCGCTGCTTGCATTCCAGTGTGAAACCCCCGAGGGATTTCACACTGGAGCGATGCGCTGGCAGGACGGTAAAAAAAGTCCTGCCAGCAGCATCTTCGGAGCGGTGTGTATACCGCTCCTTTACCGCTCCTGCCCATTGAAATCAATGGGACGGCGCAGCTATACCGCCGGCAAAGCGCCTCTGCAGAGGCGCTTTGCGGTGGTATTTAACCCTTTTTCGGCCGCTAGCGGGGGGTAAAACCGCCCCGCTAGCGGCCGCATACCGACGGTAAAACGCCGCTAATAATAGCAGCGTTTTACCGCCGACGCCGCCCCCCGCCCCAGTGTGAAAGGGCTCTTATTGTGGCCAGCCTAAGGCACACCTGTGCAATAATCATGCTGTCTAATCAGCATCTTGATATGCCACACCTGTGAGGTGGATGGATTATCTCAGCAAAGGAGAAGTTCTCACTAACACAGATTTAGACAGATTTGTGAACAAAATTTGAGAGAAATAGGCCTGTTGTTTACATAGAAAAAGTCGTAGATCTTTAAGTTCAGCTGATAATAAATTGGGGCAAACACAAAAGTGTTGCATTTATAATTTTGCTCAGTGTACTTAGCCACTGGAGTTAATTTACTAAAACTGGAGACTGCAAAATCTGGAGCAGATGTGCAAGGCAGCCAATTAGCTTCTAACTTCAGCTTGTTCAATTAAGCTTTAACAAAAAAAAAAATACCTAGAGGCTAATTGGCTTCTATGCACAGCTGCACCAGATTTTGCACTTTCCAGTTTTAGCACATCAACCCCACTGTGGTGTGCTTTTGATTGAAAAGTTTCCATGCTTGCCACCAGAAGCAAAATAACAATCTATCATGCAACGCATAGGCGTTTCCTTGGTCAACAAAAGTCAACAATCTCAAATAATGGAAAACCCCACCCCCTTGCAAAGTGGTGCATAGACCTAGGACTTTGTTTTTTAAAGGTAGTACACAGGTTTCTTTGCTATCCCTACCTATGTTTGCTTGACCAGGGCAGGGACAGCTTTAAAAGTGTGTGTATATATATATATACTCAATACAAATTTTAATAGAGTGCAAAAATGTAGATAAAGTGTAAGGTAATTTTTGATTACAACAGAAAAATCTACACAACATCCAGTCTGTGACAGGTGAGAGGCAGATCTACACCATTAAATACATTTTTTAGTAAGGACAGGCAGCCTAAGGCTATAAAAAAAAACAAGGAAATGGAGGCGCCTCTGGGTGCAGACTTAAAAACTATTTTAATAAAAAAGGCAACAACAAAGATTGCACTCACATTTAAGTTGAATTATAAAGGTATAAAGGAGTCCCAAATGTAACCAAGGGGGTCAGTGAGGTCAGTCTTCCTGGCCATGGATATGTGTCCTCAGACTGGTCTTCAGATGTGCTGGTTACATTTGGGACTCCTTTATGCCTTTATAATTCAACCTAAATGTGAGTGCAATCTTTGTTGTTGCCTTTTTTATTAAAATTGTTTTTAAGATTGCACCCAGAGGCGCATTTTTTCCTTGTTTTTTCAGTATCCCTTGGGAATATGGTTTCTACTCCCACCGGAAGGCTGCCATGAATGTGGACTTCTTACATCATCCTCACCATTGACTTTTCTGTGCATCATCAAGGACCTTTGCCATCCTCATTTCCTTTGACCCCCTGTTTTGAATTCATTTTGTGTAATGTATATATACAGGACTGTTATTCATGTGGATCATTGCTTTTAATTTTTTGCACCAAACACTTGTTATACTGTTATATTTAGCTTAAGGCTAAAGGATGTGTGCTGTTGTCAGTCATTTACCCTGGGGGTATACTGTAATTTCCACCTCAATTTGCTGATATGTGCCCTTGAGGAGAAGTTAAATAGCTCTTTAGCAACCCTCTAAAAAAAAGTGGATATTATGCACCCTTGAGGAATGAGAAAAGTGGGGTTTATTTACTAAAGGCAAATAGATTGTGCACTTTGCAAATTGCAGTTGCACTCGGCAAGAGCAGTTGATCCAAAGCTTAGTAAAGGAGTAGAAACTCTGCTGACTTCCATCATTCAATCATCTGCAAGCAAAAATGCTGTTTTTTTCCCTTGTGAGGGGAGTCACTTTGGGCAGGGGGCCCATGGAACCTAGCTTATCTTTGAGGGGTCTGGAAACTCCTGGTTCAGCTCCCCAGGCCCCTCTTATGTGTAATATACCCTGTGTCTATTAGGGGCACAGAGTGACCTGAGAAGCCCAATCTGGTCTGATCTAAGCAGACTCACTACAACCACATTGGACTCAGTATTTCATTTTACCCCTGAACCAGCCAGGGTGTCTACAATATGTTTAGAACACTGACATTGGACATGAGAGTTTCCTCAAGTATTCTTCTCACTAACAAAGTTGGCTGCATGCCCAGATTTTGTTTATAGATGGGTTGATAAGTTCAAATGTACCTGTGCCTGATGTGATTTGATGTAAAGTTTATCCCACCCTGTTTCTCTATGGCAACAAGGAGGGGGAATTGTCTCCAGAAATATATACTTGTGTTTGTTCTTAAAGCGGAGTTCCACCCAAGAATGTAACTTCCGCTGTCCGGATTCCTCCCCCCCTCCGCTGTCACATTTGGCACCTTTCAGGGGGAGGGGGGAGTAGATCCCTCTCTAATACAGGTATTTGCTCCCACTTCCAGCGAAAGATCGCTGCAGTATCCTCAGCGATCTACGCCATATTTGGCCCCCTCCTCCATTTCCCCCGCTGTCTTCTGGGAGACACACAGGTCCCAGAAGACAGCAGGGATCACTCAGAATGGGCAGCGCGACTAAGGGAACCAGACTGTGAAGCCACAAGGCTTCACTTCCTGGTTCTCTTACTTAAGATGCCGGCGCCTGCACCCAGAGCCGAGGGGACGGATCGGCTTCAGGTGAGGACATCACGGCGCCCAGAACAGGTAAGTGTCCTTATCTTAAAAGTCAGCAGCTGCAGTATTTGTACCTGCTGACTTTCATTTTTTTTTTTTTTTTTAGGCAGAACTCCACTTTAAATAAAGCTTATGCACCCTACATTGAGTTACGACTAATGACTGGGTGCTCTGAGGATTCTTAACCTGTCATTCCTCAATACTGTGAATACTACAACACTACAATATTATACACACTTGATTTATCTAACCATGACGAATTATGCAGGTTCCAATTGGGACAGTGCCATGTTGGGCCACTATAGGGATTTTGCCTCAAAGGAACAAAAGGATACAGAGTTAACATCCATTTTCTCCAATGTAAGGAGAACACTGGAGAAAAAGTCCGCCAATCATTGGCACATACAATCTTTTGAAATTTATATTAAAAACAAAATCAATCCCTTTTGGACTGCGGGTCCAAATATTCCCCACTTTGGAGAATGTGGGACCGGCATTCAAAAAGGAATGGGAGAAAAACTTACTAGAATGCTCAAATGGAATGATGTCTCTCCTTATAGAGGAGTATCAAAGAATGAATAGAGATCTTGACAAAGAACTTGAAACTATCTACACTCAATTAGCAGCTTTCAAGAAGCATGCACTATATACTCAATATGATAACGAACTAAATCAGCATCTTGAGCAGTTCGATAGAGGAATACTGATCAAAAAAGAAAACAAGTTTCGGAGAGACCAGAGGGCATTTCACGAACAAAAAGCATATACTTGGAAAAACTCTCAGGCAAAAACCCAGGCTAAACTTTAGGTCAAGAACACATAATGGAGACCCTGGCCTCTCAGATGCTTCCTCAGTCTCATCAGTCTCATCCAGGGGCTTTTAAGGCCCCAGAAAGTCTAAAAAAGTAAAAAGAGACTCTAGTGGAACTAACTCAAAGGAAAAACGAAACAGAAAAAACATCATGGAGTTGCCGGGGCCGTCAATGCCATTTCCTTTGAATCAGTCCATGATGGGTAATTCAACAGGTACCAGTGGTACTTTTCCATCACTCTTTAACGTTGATTCTGGTACATCTGCTTCCAAAGTACAACCCACATGTGGTAAATCAGCATACGACCGCCCAGTTAAACACAGTGATAATGGTGACCCGCAATGAATTGGGGTTGGGGGATGTACCAACTGTACCTTACCCCTAGCCCCCACTGTCAACGATCTGAACGTCATTAACTTGTCCTCCTACACACTTGATCCCATTCAAATCCAGGTTCTGGCATGTGGCCTCAGTTTTTGTCCTAATCAAAATCTGGACAAATTCGAGGTCCTAAAAGACCTACAGTTGTTGGCCAGGAAACTTATCCTAAAACAGCTCTATTCCGAGGAAATACCTACCAAACCTGAATTCGAACCCGAAGAATTAAAGGCCCTTGATGCCCTTATCAATCTCCTTGAAGAAAATTACCCCCCAGACCTGATCAATCAGATTGATCTTGAGCATCTTCTGGGGAGACATGATCAAACTTAACCAATTACAACTCCAAAACCCTCACTCAAGAAGAAGTCAGACAAGTTTCCACCGTTAGGCACTAATGCTAATGTTTTAGCGTTTATTAAACTTACTTGCAGCGAAATATGCAAGATCAAGACCCCATTTTTTGATCAGGACAATCTATCTAAAGTCGAAAGGGAAGCATTAAAATCATTAACCAGTAATCCGTCCATAACCATTAAACCATCCGACAAGGGTGGGAATATAGCGGTTATGGACAATACCCTATATGTGGATCTGTGCAACAAAATCCTAAACAATAAAAGCTGGTACCAGAAAATTTCGGATACTAAAATCACGAAATTCAATCAGGAATTCTATGACCTGGTTGATAAGGCCCTGGCTTCCAACATACTAAGTAAAAATGAATGGGAATACATAAGAACTAAGAATCCACGCATACCTACTTTTTATTGCCTGCCTAAACTACACAAGAATCTCCATAAACCACTGTGCAGACCAATTATATCAGGCATTGGTTCAATCTCAAAAAAACTTAGTGAGTATGTGGATGGACACCTCCGCCCCTATGTGGCTGAGCTTCCCAGCTTTATACAAGACACTCTGAAATTACTCCAAAATATCGATGGGATCTGCATCCCGTCAACGGCCATCTTGGTGGCAATAGACGTGGAAGCACTCTATAGTAGCATTCCACATGACAAAGGGCTTCTTTGCATCAAACACATCCTATTGCGTGACAATGGGGTGAACCAGCCAATCAGGGACTTTATTCTGGGAGATTTGGAATACACTCTTCACCATAATCACTTTGTCTTTAATGGTTCCCACTTCCTCCAGGTACAGGGCGTTGCGATGGGGACTTCCTGTGCCTTGTCATACGCCAACCTGTACCTGGGGGAGTGGGAACTTGCTATCAACAGAGACGACGATTTGATCCCCTTTTATGGAGCACGTATTGATGTGGATGCGCTACATCGACGACGTGTTCCTGGTATGGGACGGATCGGTCGCACTATTAGACAACTTCATGATCAGGCTTAATCATAATGAGTTCAATCCCAACTTTACTATGGCACACGACAGTTCCAGCATTACTTTTCTTGATGTGACCATACACAAAGATAAGAGTGGACGTTTGAGCACTAGTCTCTACAGAAAGCCAACGGCGGGAAACTCAATTTTGCATGCGAGTAGCTTTCATCCTCATGCGCTTATAAACTCCATCCCTTACAGTCAATATTTCAAGAGGAATTGTTCGGATAGCACTGTATTCAAAAAGGAGGCTGATCTTTTAAGGACAAGACTTTTGAGCCGAGGATACTCCAAGACCTGCCTAAAAAGAGCCTACAATAGGGCATGCAATAAAACTCGATATGATCTATTGTACAATCCATCCTCTAAAACCAGAAGGGAGAACCCAATATCCATCATCACAGGATTCCCCAACCAACATCAAAAAATCAAAGCAATTGTGCAAAAATATTGGCATGTCCTAACGATGGATCCAACCACAGGTCCTTTCGTGCCCAACACCCCTTCATTTACCTTTAGACAGGCCAGGTCACTCTGGGATCACCTGGTGACAAGTGAGTTTAAAGAAGGGGGCCATAGGGATTCATGTAGACGATCTGGCACATTTACCTCTGGGGGTTGTGGCTATTGCCGCTTTATCCACACCTCCAAGAATCCAACACTCCCCAATGGTGAGAGATAATCACCACAACACTTCGCAAATTGCAACACGCCAGGTGTAGTATATTACCTTTTATGCAACTGTGGGTGCTTTTATGTAGGCAAAACCGCCCAAGAATTTTGGCGATGAGCCTACCGCCACCTCGCATCCATGCGGACATGCAACCCCAGTCTTCCCCTAGGAAGACATGTCACCAATGTTCACGATGGAGTCTTCCCCAAAGTGTCGTTCCTTATCCTCGACCGCGTCCACCCTGGGATGCGGGGCGAGGATTGGAACAGGACTCCAGCGTGAACAGAGGTGGATATTCCGCTTAAACGCCACTTCACCACCTGGCCTCAATGGATCATCTCCTTCAGGCCATTCCTAGAAGGCTTCTCCTCTGGAGTGTCCGAATGGGAAACATCAGACCCTACTTAAATTTATTTATCTCCATACACTATATATGTACGTCTACTTGGGTTTCATTCCACCCACTATAAGAACATAGGTCTCCTCTTTCTGCTCTCTTCCTGAGTGAATATCCAGTTGTTTGTATATAGTTTTCCTTTAAGACTATTCCATGCTAGATCATTTCATTAATTATTATGGATGTCTACTTATGTTGTGTTGTATATTACAATATTGTCATGAGCTATGATGTATTTACACTGTAGTTATGATATTTACACACTGCATATCCCCTAATGATTATGATTATATTTTTCTTTACCCCTTTTTATTGTATTTGTATTATCTTTCACCATATATTTGTGTTTCCCTGTGGTTACATGTCCCATGGTTTTCTCTTGGCTCCCTCTGCCCTGGTCTCGGTGGGGTGCCTTTGCATTATCCTTGCAGGTTCATTGGCTCTGTGGTTCCCCCATTCAGTGCACGGGGGCCGCTCGTTGCTTCCATAGCACGAGCGGCCTCTTTCTGTACATGGTGTTATGTGACCGGATCCCTTCCGGGCAACCCATCGATCACGATCTACCTGTCAATCGCAAGAGGGTGACAAGTAGATCTCGTGTCCGCATTGCCAACCCCCCCCTGTCAAAACAACTTACTCCCGAATCCCGAGCAGAGCAGCACACAGAAGCAGCCGACTTTGCAGCATGGCTACACTGACTCCTGTGATCCTCTCCTCATATTCATCCTGCCCATTTTCTACATCTCACACAGGCACTCTGTATAGTTGTCAGGGGAGGGGACAGAAAGCAGCATGTCTGAACATGCAGGTAAGGAACTGATCATTAGGGAAGGACAAAACTCCTGTTCTGTAATGCCGAGCTGTATACCCCTGATCTGTAATGCTGCGCTGTATACCCCTGATCTGTAATGCTGCGCTGTATACTCATGATCTGTGATGCTGAGCTGTATACTCCTGTTCTGTAATGCTGAGCTGTATACTCCTGATCTGTAATGCTGCGCTGTATACTCCTGATCTGTAATGCTGCGCTGTATACTCCTGATCTGTAATGCTGAGCTGTATACTCCTGATCTGTAATGCTGAACTGAATACTCCTGATCTGTAATGCTGAGCTGTATACTCCTGATCTGTAATGCTGAGCTGTATACTCCTGATCTGTAATGCTGCGTTGTATACTCCTGACCTGTAATGCTAAGCTGTATACTCCTGATCTGTAATGCTGAGCTGTATACTCTTGATCTGTAATGCTGAGCTGTATACTCCTGACCAGTGATGCTGAGCTGTATACTCCTGATTGTTAATGCTAAGCTGTATACTCCTAATCTGTAATGATGGGATATATACTCCTGATCTGTAATGATGGGATATATACTCCTGATCTGTAATGATGGGCTATATACTCCTGATCTGTGATGCTGAGCCATATATTCCTGATCTGTGATGCTGAGCTGTATACTCCTGATCTGTGATGCTGAGCTGTATACTCCTGATCTGTGATGCTGAGCTGTATACTCCTGATCTGTAATGCTGAGCTGTATACTCCTGATCTGTAATGCTGCGCTGTATACTCCTGATCTGTAATGCTGAGCTGTATACTCCTGATCTGTAATGCTGAGCTGTATACTCCTGATCTGTAATGCTGCGTTGTATACTCCTGACCTGTAATGCTAAGCTGTATACTCCTGATCTGTAATGCTGAGCTGTATACTCTTGATCTGTAATGCTGAGCTGTATACTCCTGACCTGTGATGCTGAGCTGTATACTCCTGACCTGTGATGCTGAGCTGTATACTCCTGATCTGTGATGCTGAGCTGTATACTCCTGATCTGTGATGCTGGGCTATATACTCCTGATATGTAATGCTGGGCTATATACTCCTGACCTGGATATGTTTTTTTTATATTGACATTTGTATTATTATATTTTTCTAAGGACCGGTTCACACCAGAATGTGGTGCAGGAAACATGCATTCCATGTGCGGTTCCCGCAGTGCCGGTGAGCACACTGCCTTTGCGATCTGCAGTGTATTGGTAACAGCACCCCAAATGCAGATCGCAAACGCAGTGCGTTTGTGGGCACCATTTTGCATGGTTCCGCAGTACCATGCTGTTTGCTGCAGCGTGCTTTTAAAAGCAATGCATGCATTGCTTTTTCTGCATTCCAGTGTGATTTGCATCAGATTTAAATGAATAGGCTGTCAAAACACCACACGAGAAAAACATGGGAAATGCACAGGAGTGTGTGCCGCATTACCGTGTGATCCCGGAGTGAATTTGCCCCAAGCTTTCTTCAAAACTGCCTTACTTTTTATTGGCCTTGCTAAGTTAGCTCCCAAAAATAATGTGTTGTGCCCGGCGATCTTTTCTTTCTCCCATGTTGTTCAGGTAGATCTCCACCACTCTAAGGTTGCCTACCCCTGAATTACTGTTCATTTTACCATGTCTAATACTTTGCAAAGAGAGGCTACAAGCCATAATGGTGTTGCCATTGCAGATACGGTAAGGGTTCTTTCACACTTGTGCTAAGGCCCTCTGAAAAGTGATCCACTGTGGATCACTTTTCAGAGGGTGGTATAGCAGTGGATGACAGGCGTACAATAGATGAAACTGCTAAGTCTGTTTTTTTTTATTTAACCTTTTTTAACCTCTTGCTGACCCACTTACAGTAAATGCACTGTGAGCAGGCGGCAGCTGCAGGCATCATGAGGTACTGGTGCGTCACATTGAGCATGCACACTGGCACACACAGCGGTACAATTCAGTGATTATCACTTTTGTAAGCAATAATAGTGTAGTCCCTTATCACCCCCCACCACTATGGTGACACTGAACTACTGTGATGGCAGAATGTAAAAAACAATAGTAAAAAAGAAAAAAAATCATAAAATAGAATAAAAATTTACATTTTTGTTTTATTTTTGTTTTTTTACATACTGTCACCAGTCAGTAGCCCTGATCACCGCCACACCAGTCATATGATGACCCTGTACTGCACTGGTGACAGAATTTAAAAAAAATATTGTTTATTTATTTTTTATAATTCAATTTATTCATTTTCCAAAAAAATTACAACTTCAAAAAACTCACCATGCCTCTTACTAAATACCTTGGACAGTCTACTTTCCAAAAAGGTGTCATTTGGGGGCTATTTGGTCTGTCCTGGCATTTTCGGGTCTCGAGAAATGAAATTGGCTGTCAGTACATCAGGATTGATCGATTTTTAAATATTTATACCATAGCTTGTAGACTTTATAACTTTCACACAGACTAAATTATATACACTGATTTGGGTTATTTTTACCATACAAACATAGCAGAATATATTTTGGCCTAAATTTATGAAAAAAAAATTCAAGATTTCATAATAGTAACTGAAAAAAATGTGTTGTTTTTTTCAAAATTTTTGGTAATTTTTTTTTTTATATAGCAAAAAAATAAAAAAAAAACTGTGGCAATTAAATACCACGAAAAGAAAGCTCTATTTGTGTGAAAAATTATAATTCTAAACATTTAATTTGTGTACGATGTTGCATGACCGCAGAATTGTCAGTTTCTGAGTAGAAAAAAAATGACCTGGTCATGAAGGGGGTAAAACTTTCTGGTGGTCACAACCGTGAGCCAAGTGATCCTGTGATCTCAATGGGCAAGTGTGACTGGCAGTGCCAAACTATAAAAAACTCCACATATTAGGTGTTTATTTAGATTTTTTGGAACTAATTCAGCATATGAGGAATGTAAGGTTGTGGATTTTGAAGCATACAGAAGATAAATACAATATAAATGGTTTGCTCACCTTTACTGACATGTTCCAAAAACATCCCCAAGCATTATAACATCGTGAGTACATTACAATGCAGTGCTCCGTTTTCATTGTCCTCCCCTCACCATCCTGCAGATGGCAGGGCATACAGAGAAAAACGTTGTTCCCTGAGACGCAAAAGAGAGCAGACTGCACATGTGTGGGTAGGGAAGAAAGTCAAACGCTCGTTTGTGGGTTTCCAAGGGCTGAGCATCCAACACTTGGTACCTCTTGCAATCCGCAGGATGGAGAAGGGAGGGTAATGAAATAAGCAGCTGAATAGGTAAGCATTCTTTTAACCACTTTCAGCCCAAGCCTATTCTAGCACTCCTCTCCTACATGTAAAAATAATCATCTTTTTTTAGAAAATTGCTCAGAACCCCAAAACATTATATATATATTTTTAGTAGATACCCTAGGGAATAAAATGGCACACTGTATTTGTGCAGCAATTTTTCAAATGCAATTTTTTTGAGAAAAAAAAAAACTTTAGTGTTTTAAAAACAAAACACTAAAGTTAAAGTGGTTGTTAAGCCACTCTAACCTGTAAACACTATCAGCACTGCCTCCTGTTGTAGTATCCCCCTCTGAGTGTGATTTATAAAAATAAATGATGTAAATACCTCATTTCATAGCTGAGATTGCGATCACATGACTGGCCAGCTTTCTCCTTTTCTCCTCTGAGAGATGCAGTGGGCGGGGCTGAGATTTCCCTGATGATGTCAGTCTGGAGGGGAGGAGGAAAGGAGGAGAGAGCTAGCTGGTCATGTGATTGCAATCTCAGCTCTTAAATGAGGTATTTACAGCTTTTATATTGATAAATCATTCACAGAGGGGGACACTGCAATAGGAGGCAGTGCTGATGGTGTATACAGGTTAGTGTTATAAGAGCAGCAGGAGGGGGGAGGGGCAGTTCACACACAGACAGAGAGGGGAGAGGGGAGGGGGGAGGAGGACAGAGGAGCAGAGAGGAGACAGATAGCAGGCTGCTGATAACAGAGGCAGGTAAACTGACCACTGTGTCAGGGCTCAACAGTCATGATACACTGTGGTCAGTTTGCAGAGGGGTGGGGAGAAACTGGCAGGATCATCACCATTGGCTGCATTTTTAAATCTTTTACAGGTACCTGTTTAGAGTTACAGAGGAGGTCTAGTGCTAGAATTGTTGCTCTCGCTCTAACGTTCACGGTGATATCTCACATGGGTGATTTACGTTGTTTACATATGCAGGCGCGACTTACGTATGTGTTCGCGCTTTCAATAAAACATTTTTATAGTTTATTTTATATTTACATTTTTCCTTACATTTTAATTTTTTTTATCACTTTTATTCCTATTGCAAGGAATGTAAACATCCCTTAGGAATAGGGCAGGACAGGTCCTCTTTATGGAGAGATCTGAGGTTAGTATGTCCCCACATCTCTCTTTTATGCTGCCCCAACCCTCCCCCCACTTGCAATCTGAATTTCTTTGTTGACAAACCAGTAGAAGATGGGGACAGATTGCTTCCTCTCTGTGTACTTTGCTTCTTGTACAGTGTCACTGAGTAGGAGGGATCGCTCTCAGCACACAGCAGTATATTTATTGTTATTGGATGTTAGAATAATACCGGTAGAGCGGGAAAAAAAAAAAGCGCCAACATAGAAAGTCAAACAATTTGCATACAACGCTCTGATGAAGAAATGAAACTATCTGTACAGCAGCTGAGCCACAACACTTCTACAGAGGTAAGAAATCATTCTTCTATAATATAGATTTCAGGTCAAACTGCTTAGTAAGGGTGAGTTCAGACCAGAACACGATGTAGGAGACTCCTATTCCATGCACGCTTCCTGCACCGCATTCAGTTGTGTTCTGCAGTGGATGTCAATATTAAAGAGGTTGTAAACTCATTAACCACTTGCTTACCAGGCACTTAAACCCCCCCTCCTGCCCAGACCAATTTTCAGCTTTCAGTGCTGATGCACTTTGAATGACAGTTGTGCGGTCATACAACACTGTACTCAAATTACATTTTTATGATTTTTTTCACACAAATAGAGCTTTCTTTTGGTGGTATTTAATCACTGCTGGGGTTTTTATTTTTTGTTAAACAAATTTTGCAAACAGGTATTTTTTCTCCTTCATTGATTTGCACTGATGAGGCGGCACTGATGGATACTGATAGGCTGCACTGGTGGGCACTGATAGGCTGCACTGGTGGGCACTGATAGGCTGCACTGGTGGGCACTGATAGGCACAGATAAGGCGGCACTGATAGGCACAGATAAGGAAGCACTGCTAGGCACA
Organism: Lithobates clamitans; assembly: GCA_037952925.1. Lineage (NCBI taxonomy): Eukaryota > Metazoa > Chordata > Amphibia > Anura > Ranidae > Lithobates > Lithobates clamitans. Next base: position 30,631 of record JBBGZY010002580.1, on the reverse strand, counting down.
GATAGGATGGCACTGATGGGCACAGATAAGGCGGCACTGATGGGCACAGATAAGATGGCACTGATGGACACTGATGGGTGGCACTAATAAGTGACACTGGTGGGCACTGGTAGGTGACATTGATGGGCACTGGTAGTTGACACTGATGGGTGGCACTAGTAGGTGACACTGGTGACACTGATGGGTGGCACTGTGGGCACTGATGGGTGGTACTGTGGGCACTGATAAGTGGGTGGCACTGTGAGCACTGATGGGTGGCACTGATGGGCACAGATAAGATGGCACTGATGGACACTGATGGGTGGCACTAATAAGTGACACTGGTGGACACTGGTAGGTGACATTGATGGGCACTGGTAGTTGACACTGATGGGTGGCACTGGTAGGTGACACTGGTGACACTGATGGGTGGCACTGTGGGCACTGATGGGTGGTACTGTGGGCACTGATAAGTGGGTGGCACTTTGGGCACTGTGGGCACTGGTAGGTGGCACTGGTGGACACCCAAGGGCTTTCACACTGGTGCGGTGCACTAGCAGGACGGTAAAAAAAGTCCTGCTAGCAGCATCTTTGGAGCTGTGAAGGAGTGGTGTGTATACCGCGCCTCCACCGCTCCTGCCCATTGAAATGAATGGGCACCGCGGCTATACTGCTGGCAAAGCACCGCTGTAGTGGGGCTTTACGGTGGTTTTAACCCTTTCTCAGCCACTAACAGGGGGTGAAAGTGCCCCACTAGCGGACGAATAGCGTCTTGAAATTTACTGTAAAGCGCCGCTAAAAATAGTGGCGCTTTACCGCCGACGCACCCACCACCCCAGTGTGAAAGGGGCCTTAGACTCTCTGGCTGTGACCATCAGGATTAAGGGCAGATGGATCATGTAACATTTACTTCCTGGAATCCATCTGTCCTTAGCCCATCCCCCCTCCTGCAGACTCCTGGGATGTATGACATCATTTTGGCCTAGGCCTGTAAGCAGGAAGCAACTGAAGAAATGTAAAAAAAAAAAGCGTAAAGTACATATAATATACCTTCCTATCTGTTTACTAAGGCTAGCAGCAGAAGGATTAAAGTGGTTGTAAAGACAGATGGTTTATTTTAACTTAATACATTCTCTTCATTAAAGCGGAGTTCCACCCAAAAATGGAACTTGCGCTTTTTAGAACCCCCCCCCCTTCCGGCGTCACACTTGGCACCTTTCAGGGAGGAGGGGGGAGCAGATACCTGTTTAATACAGATATTTTCTCCCACTTCCGGGCATAGATAGCCGCAGATAATGCGGGTATCTACACCACGTCCAGCGCCTCCTCCGACCCCTTTTAAGGTAAAAAACTTCTGCATGCAGCTCCCCCGCCCCCTGACCCCCGCCCCCCTTATATTTAACTGAGCCTGATCTTGATCCAGCGATGTGCACGAGAGCAACCACTCTCTCCCTCCTCATTGGCTCAGACGCAGCCATTGGCCAGCCAGTGAGGAGGCAGGTAGGGCAGGGCCAAACTGCACTCAGTGTGTCAATGGACACACAGCGCTGGGCTTGGGAGTGAACAAGAACGAGTGCCCCCCTAGCAAATGGCTTGGGGGGAGGAGCCAGGAGCATTAATGAGGAGGATCAGGGCTACTCTGTGCAAAACCATTACAGAGCAGGTAAGTAAAACATGTTTGTTATATATTGAGAGAAAAAAATCAAGCATTTGCAACCACTTTGAAAATAGTTCATGCTGATTGAGAGAGTTTATTTCCACTTTAATATGGTTAGATCATTACAATGGTGCAGGAAGCGTAGTTAATTCCCCACATCCTGTATACTGTGATGAGGCTTTTTTAGCCTTGTGTAGCAAACAGTGTTCTCAACTGGATAACAAACAGACTGAGCACTGTTCTGGGAGGGTACATTGCTATCAGGATGTGTGCTCTAACAGGTTAGATAACATTCTTCAAGGAAGTCTAGATATTTACACAAATAAGGTAAAAAGGGAAATATTCACTGACATAACAATATAAAATGATGTACAGAGAGCTGAATGGGTTAACAGACACAGAAGAAACCAGTAAATCTAGCCATACACTGGCATACACACGTAATCACCCCTAAATGGTCTCTACCATAGAACAACATTGTACACATGTAGCGGCTGCTCTGCATCCCCACTACTTTGTCAAGCTGGCCGGGTGACACAGCTTATCAGCTCTGCGGGAGGGATTTCCCCCCTCCCTATTTTCTTCTCACTGTGGAATGTGTCATAGACATATTCACATGCAGGGCCACCCACTCTGTTCTTTCTCCTGTTTCTTCATTGGCTAGAGGGAAGCTAGCCAATCAAGGGGAAGGGAGGAGTGGCAATCAGCATAGGAAGAACTACATATTCCCACAAGCACTGCTGCATAGGGGGAATCTTACCCCAGAGGCTTCCTGGGAGGAAGGAGAGCTACCACGAGGTGGGGGAAGAGACTGGATGCTGGAGAAGGTTGCTGCGGTCCTAAGTTTGTGTGATCATGCTTACTAGTCCATTATGCTTTTCATTTGCAGGCTGCAGCAGGGAGCAAAAGAGGAAGTAAAACCCACCAGACCAATTTTCAGCTTTCAGTGCTCTCACACTTTGAATGACAATTACTCAGTCATGCAACACTGTACCCATATGAAATGTTTGTCCTTTTTTTCACACAAATAGAGCTTTCTTTTTTGTGGTATTTAATCACAGCTGGGTTTTTTTATTTTTTGCGCTATAAATTAAAAAAGACTGAAAATTCAACTTGAAAAAAAAAAAAAAAAATTCTTTGTTTCTCTTAAAATTTATTGCAGAGTATTGGCATAGTATTGCAGAGTACCGCATAGAATTGCAGAGTATTGCATAGTATTGCAGAGTATTGCATAGTATTGCATAGTATTGCAGAGTATTGCAGAGTATTTCATAGTATTTCATAGTATTACAGAGTATTTCATAGTATTACAGAGTATTTCATAGTATTGCAGAGTATTTCATAGTATTGCAGAGTATTGCAGAGTATTTCATAGTATTTCATAGTATTTCATAGTATTACAGAGTATTTCATAGTATTACAGAGTATTGCATAGTATTGCAGAGTATTTCATAGTATTGCAGAGTATTTCATAGTATAAGGCCTCTTTCACACGGGGCGGATCAGTGATGATCCGCCCCGTGAACATCCGCTGGCTCAGCGGGGATCGGCTGAGCAGGAAGATGACAGGTGCATCGCTGCACGCTGTGCAGCGACGGACCTGTTAGAGCGCCGCTCTCCCCTATGGGGGATCGGGTGATGACGGACCGACGGAGTTAGATTTGAAACATGTTTTAAATCAATCCGTCAAAATCGAGTCCGGTCGAAAAGTCCGCTCGTCTGTATGCTAGTTCGACGGACAAAAAGCCACGCTAGGGCAGCTATTGGCTACTGGCTATGAACTTCCTTGTTTTAGTCCGGTCGTACGTCATCATGTACGAATTCGACAGACTTTGGTGGATTGTGTGTAGGCAAGTCAGTTCATTCAGAAAGTCCGTCGAAAAGTCAGCCGGGCAAAGTCTGTCGTAAAGTCCGCTCGTGTGTACGCGGCATAAGACTACCAATACCATTAGAGTCCTGCTGTTTACCAAGCCTGTTTGAATGTGCTTTGTTTCACTCCACTTGAGAACATCAACAAGTGCCCCACCTTAAAGTCATCCAAGGTCTTAAGAGCTCCATCTATCCTCAGGACTCAGGTCACAATATTAGATATGTTAGGTATCTATTTACTCGGCGTAACATTATGCTTTATATTTTACAAAAAAAATGGTATGTTGTGTGTTTTCTAGCATTACAATTCATTAAAGTGTATTTTTTCCCAACAAATTGCAACAACCACTGTGCAAGTACCATGTGACATAAACAATTGCAACAATTGTCATTTTATTCTAAAGGGGGCTCTGCTAATATATATATATATATATATATATATATATATATATATATATATAATTCATCACATTTTTGTAAATATTTTATTCTATCTATTCATGTGACAACACTAAAGAAATGACACTTTGCTACAATGTAAAGTAGTGAGTGTGCAGCTTGTATAACAGTGTAAATTTGCTGTCCTCTCAAAATAACTCAACACACAGCCATTAATGTCTAAACCGCTGGCAACAAAAAGCAACATGCAGAAGGATCTTTAATACAATACAATACAAAGCGTGCAGGTAACAAAAGTGAGTACACCCCTAAGCGAAAATGTCAAAATTGGGCCCAATAAGCCATTTCCCCTCCCGGGTGTCATGTGAACCGTTAGTGTTACAAGGTCTCAGGTGTGAATGGGGAGCAGGTGTGTTAAATTTGGTGTTATCGCTCACACTCTCTCATACTGGTCACTGGAATTTCAACATGGCACCTCATGGCAAAGAAATCTCTGAGGATCTGAAAAAACAGAATTGTTGCTCTACATAAAGATGGCCTAGGCTATAAGAAGTAGGGGTGCAACGGATCGTCACCGATCCGCGATCCGAATGGGCCAACCTGTTCGGATCGGCACACCCGCGATCCGGGGAGCGCTCCGCGGCCTTGGGTTTTAGGAAAGGCCGCGGCTTCGGCCTAGCTCCGGAGCCGCGGCCATCTTGGTACACCCGGCGGCGCTGAGCATCGTGCTGACGTCATCACCCCGCCCCCAACTCGTGGGTTTGGCGGCTTCTCTAAAGCAAGGTATGAGTCTGACTAACAGGCACAGCACTAATACAATGGGAAGTCTGTGTCTATATTACGGTGGGGGACATGGACTGGCTATATTACAGTGGGGGACATGGACTGGCTATATTACAGTGGGGGACATGGACTGGCTATATTACAGTGGGGGACATGGACTGGCTATATTACAGTGGGGGGACATGGACTGGCTATATTACAGTGGGGGGACATGGACTGGCTATATTACAGTAGGGGGACATGGACTGGCTATATTACAGTGGGGGACATGGACTGGCTATATTACAGTGGGGGACATGTGGCTATATTACGGTGGGGGACATGTGGCTATATTACGGTGGGGGACATGTGGCTATATTACAGTGCGGGACATGTGGCTGTATTACAGTGGGGGACATGTGGCTGTATTACAGTGGGGGACATGTGGCTATATTACAGTGCGGGACATTAAATGTGAAAATCAGAGGTGTTCTGTCACATTAGCAACCACGTAAGGTTGGCAGGTTTGCTGTTGCTTTTAAAATCTAACATCTAAACAGTCTGTCCGATCTACAAATACTGTATGTATGCATATAAGCTCCGTTTTGTGTTGAAAATAGCTATTAAATCTAAAACTCCGGTGGGTGTAACAAGATTTGTGTGTTTGTTTGTTTTTTTGTTTGTTTTTTTTGCTGATCTGAAAATGATCCGATCTGTGACTCTGATCCGAGGATCGATCCGATCCGTGAGTTTTTTGATCCGTTGCACCCCTAATAAGAAGATTGCCAAGACCCTGAAACTGAGCTGCAGCACGGTGGCCAAGACCATACAGCAGTTTAACAGAACAGGTTCCACTCAGAACAGGCCTCGTCATGGTCCACCAAAGAAATTGAGTGCACGTCATATCCAGAGGTTGAATTTGGGAAATAGACATATGAGTGCTGCCAGCATTGCTGTAGAGGTTGAAGGGGTGGGGGGTCAGCCTGTCAGTGCTCAGACCATACGCCGCTCACTGCATCAAATTGGTCTTCATGGCTGTCATCTAGGGATGAGCCGAACACCCCCCGGTTCGGTTCGCACCAGAACCTGCAAACGGACCGAAAGTTCGCACGAACGTTAGAACCCCATTGACGTCTATGGGACTCGAACATTCGAAATCAAAAGTGCTCATTTTAAAAACTAATTTGCATGGTATTGTCCTAAAAAGGGTTTGGGGACCCGGGTCCTACCCCAGGGGACATGTATCAATGCAAAAAAAACTTTTAAAAACGGCCGTTTTTTCGGGAGCAGTGATTTTAATGATGCTTAAAGTAAAAAAAAAAAAAGTGAAATATTCCTTTAAATATCGTACCTGGGGGGTGTCTATAGTATGCCTGTAAAGTGACACGTGTTTCCCGTGTTTAGAACAGTCCCTGCACCAAATGTCATTTTTAAAGGAAAAAATCTCATTTAAAACTGCTTGCGGGTTTAATGTAATGTCGGGTCCTGGCAATATGGATGAAAATCAGTGAGACAAAAGGCATGGGTACCCCCCAGTCCATTACCAGGCCCTTTGGCCTTGGATATTAAGGGGAACCCTACACCCAAATTAAAATAAGGAAAGGTGTGGGGCCACCAGGCCCTATATACTCTGAACAGCAGTATACAGGCGGTGCAAACAAGACAGGGACTGTAGGTTTGTTGTTAAGTAGAATCTCTTTGTAATTTTGAACGGGTACATTTTTAACGTGTTTAGCTCCAGCCAAAAAATCTTTTTTAAGCTTTTTGGAAAACATAGGGAAGGGTTATCACCCCTGAGACATTTGTTTTGCTGTCTTTCCTCCTCTTCAGAAGATTTCACCTTACTTTTTGTCCCAATGGATTGGAAAGCATCAGTGGAAAGGAGAAATGTTTTTCCCATATTAACTCTTACAGGAGAGAATTTCCCTTCCTAGGGGTAGATTTCATCTCACTTACTGTTGTCTCCTTCCGTTTGCAAGTAGGAGTCATTTGTAAGTTAGTTGTTTGAAAGTAGGGTCCTGCCCTATATACTCAGCAGAAATTTGGGCCTTAGGTGTTGCTGTGGCCACAACACTGTAAGCCCTCACAGGGCCCTGCTGTGAAATATTAGATCAAGAATTGTAATTACATGCCCCTGTTGAACAGGAGCTGAAAAATTAGGCCTTAGGCACTGGTGCTGGTGCCACAACACTGCAACCCCTCACAGACACTCTAGTTGGAACGCAGGAACGAGCCCAGCTGCAAAGTATTGCATCAAAAATTGTAATTACACACCCCTGTTAAACAAGGGCTGAAAAATTGGGCCTTAGGCACTGGTGCTGGTGCCACAACACTGCAACCCCTCACAGACACTCTAGTTGGAAAGCAGGAACGAGCCCTGCTGCAAAGTATTGCATCAAAAATTGTAATTACACGCCCCTGTTTAACAGGGGCAGAAAAAATGGGCCTTAGGCACTGGTGCTGGTGCCACAACACTGCAATCCCTCACAGACACTCTAGTTGGAACGCAGGAACGAGCCCTGCTGCAAAGTATTGCATCAAAAATTGTAATTACATGCCCCTGTTAAACAGGGGCAGAAAAAATGGGCCTTAGGCACTGGTGCTGGTGCCACAACACTGCAACCCCTCACAGACACTCTAGTTGGAATGCAGGAACAAGCCCTGCTGCAAAGTATTACATCAAAAATTGTAATTATACGCCCCTGTTAAACAGGGGCTGAAAAATTGTGCCTTAGGCACTGGTGGTGGCGCCCAGAACCAAAAATGTTCTTACAAGCTATCAGCGTGATGATTGAGGAGGAAGAGGATAATTACTCAGGGATAGTCACTCAGCATCAGCATAGGCAGTCTTTGAAGGGATCTGAGATTTCAAAAAAAATTATTCGGTTACATCAGCATCAGGTGCTTGGTAGCTGGTGGTGATCCAAGACTGATTCATTTTTATGAAGGTCAGTCGATCGACCGAGTCAGTGGACAGACGCACCCTGTGATCGGTTACCACGCCTCCAGCAGCACTGAATGTGCGTTCCGAAAGAACGCTGGATGCAGGACAGGCCAGTAGCTCAATTGCATACTGTGCAAGCTCTGGCCAGTGATCCATCCTCAAGACCCAGTAACCCAGAGGATTTTCGGTGGGAAAGGTGTCCAAGTCTGATCTTGCCCCTAGGTATTCCTGCACCATGTAAAACAGACGCTGGCGATGGTTGCTGGAACCGATCATACCTTGGGGCTGCGGACCAAAAAATTGTCTGAACGCATCGGTCAGACGGCCACCTTCTCCACCGCTCCTTCTTTGACTGACCGAAGCCTCAGCAACACGTTGTCCAGAAACAGGAGTTTGTAACCTCCCAGTCTCTGGGAACGCGTTGCACAGACCTTTCTGCAAGGCCTCCCGAAGATGTTTCATCCTCTGCTCCCTCTGCGATGGCAAGATAAGGTCCGCAACCTTACCCTTGTAACGTGGATCAAGGAGGGTTGCCAGCCAGTATTGGTCCTTCTCCTTGATACCACGAATACGAGGATCCTTACGCAGGCTTTGCAGGATCAGGGAGGCCATGCAGCGTAGGTTTGCTGAGGCATTCGGTCCGGAGTCCTCTGGGTCACTAAGGACGACATGGTCCGCAGCCACCTCCTCCCAGCCACGTACAAGTCCATGTGTTTCTTGGGACTGATCCCTTAAAGACTGCTGCTGATGCTGAGTGCCAGGCTCCACCTCCATACTGACACAATCTTCCTCCTCCTCCTCCTCCTCCTCCTCTTCCTGTGTGATCGGCGGGCACGCAGGAACACTGTCTGGATAAAGGGGGCCTTGAGAGCTAAGGAAGTCCTCCTCTTCCTGCCTCTGTTCTGCCTCAAGTGCCCTGTCCATTATTCCACGCAGCGTGTGCTCCAACAGGTGGACAAGGGGGACAGTGTCACTGATGCATGCACTGTCACTGCTCACCATCCTCGTGGCCTCCTCAAATGGTGACAGGACAGTGCATGCATCCCTGATCATGGCCCACTGGCGTGGGGAAAAAAAAACAAGCTCCCCTGACCCTGTCCTGGTGCCATAGTCGCACAGGTACTCATTGATGGCCCTCTGCTGCGTGTGCAGCCGCTGCAGCATGGTCAACGTTGAGTTCCACCTGGTGGGCATGTCACAGATTAGGCGGTTCTTGGGCAGGTTAAACTCCTTTTGGAGGTCCGTCAGCCGAGCACTGGCATTATATGACCGGTGGAAATGCACACAGACTTTCCTGGCCTGCCTCAGGACATCCTGTAAGCCCGGGTACCTGCCCAAGAACCGCTGCACCACCAAGTTAAGGACGTGAGCCAAACAGGGCACATGGGTCATTTGTCCCTGTCGGAGGGCAGAGAGGAGGTTGGTGCCATTGTCGCAAACCACCATTCCTGCCTTAAGTTGGCGTGGCGTCAACCACCTCTGAACCTGCCCCTGCAGAGCTGACAGAACCTCTGCCCCAGTGTGGCTCCTGTCCCCCAAGCACACCAGCTCAAGCACCGCATGGCATCTTTTGGCCTGCGTACTTGCGTAGCCCCTTGAACGACTACGGAGCACCGCTGGTTCCGAGGAAGAGGCCATGGAGGAAGAAGAAGAGGAGGGGGTGGAGGAGAGAGGTGTGTCACAATCATTAGCATTTTGGAGGCGTGGTGGCGGAACAACCTCCAACTGTAAGAGAACTGTTACGTCCCGGGTTCACTCGCGGGTATACTCGTTCGTAAAGGACTCTTTACGCACGCATGCGTTCGGGAAGGTCGCTTCGGATCGCAGACGTGCCAATGCGCGTGCGCAAAGGAATGGGCGCGCCCGCGGGAGCGCGTCCACGCGGCCCTTTGGCGCCAGACGGCCTATTTAAAGGACACACTGACTGTGACAGGTGCTGACTGATCTTCAGCTGTTCCTGTATCTGTATCCTGTGTTACCTGCCTGCTTGATATCCGTTGCTGAACCTTGGCTCCCCTGACCTTGTCTCTGGACTCTCCCATATCCTGATTCACTGGTTCCTGACTTCGGCTTCCTACGTTGACTCTGCTTCTGCCTGATGATTTGGTACCTTGCTGTCCGCCTGCTTCCGAACCCGGCTATTCCTGTGACTCCGTTCCTGTCTCCTGTCTGGCTCCAAGCTGCCTGTCAAGTTCCTGCATCTCGGCTCCTGCGATCTGCTGCAACTTCCTGCCTACCTAAAGTCGCATCATCTGCCTCAAGATTCCTGGGTTACTTCTACAGGCACTCGTGTTCCTCCTTTCCTTGGGGTCCCTCTGTTCCCACTCTCAGCGGGACCCGGGTTGGAGATACAAGGGAGGCCGACCTCGTCACTTCAGACTCCGATCAGGTACGTGACAGTATCAGTCAGCCAACGATGGAGTCTGAAAGGGAGGCCTCACCTGTCATGGACATTTGCCGGGCAATTTCTGCACTAGCCCATACCGTACGAAATCTGCAAGAAGACTTGGGCCAGATGCAAGATTGTCTACCGAATCTGCTTGGTGTCTCATCTGCAGCTACTCTCCTTGCACTTGTAAATACGTCTGTACAGACTGACTTCTGCCTGCTCAACGAAACCTCTCTGCCTCCTGAACCTAGAGTACCTTTGCCAGAGCATTTTTCAGGGGATCGCAAATTGTTTCGCACTTTTCAAAATGCCTGTGAACTTTATTTTTCCTTGTTACCACGAACCTTCTCATCCGAGCATATTAAAGTGGGATTTATCATTACACTCCTACGAAATGAACCACTCTCCTGGGCTCATCATCTTAGAGAACACCATGATCCGGCCTTGTCTACCGCTGACTCCTTCTTTTCAGCCATGTCCCAGCTGTATGCTGACCCTTTCCTCCAACAGACTGCTGAATTTACACTGGGAAAACTCCAACAAGGCTTGAGATCCGTGGAGGACTATGTAACAGATTTCCGTGTCTGGAGTTTAGATACGCAGTGGAATAAAGCCGCTTTACATCATCAATTTCGTCTTGGACTCTCTGACCAATTAAAAGACGAACTTGCCCGAACAGGAGTGCCCTCATCCCTGGAAGATCTGATCCATCTTGTTATCCAAATTGACCGTCGATTGCGTGAAAGGCAATCTGAGAAAGCTAGTACCAAGCCAGCGTCTCTCTCAAGAAGTTTTGCTCCTGTCTCCACAATCACGTCCAGATTACCTAAGGGTCACTCCAAGAATAAGGAGCCTCCTGAGCTTCCCCGCAGAAGCTTTTCAAGACCACCACTATCTTCCTCTGAACGCCTCCGGCGAGTACATGACGGACTATGCTTTTACTGCGGACGAGCGTGCCATTTCATCCAAGCTTGCCCCATAAGACCTGCCAAGCCCACTTCTACGCCTCCTTACATGTTGCATCTTCCTGGGAGGGATCTGCTACACCTCCCTCTTTCGCTCCAGTTTCAATTGCCAGGGAGGACTATTTCTGTAACCGCAATTATAGACTCTGGAGCTTGCAGTTGTTTTGTGGACTCAGCCTTTGTCACCTTACATCAACTTCCTGTATGTACCAAGAGGCAGGAATTTACTGTGCATCTGGCAGATGGCTCTGGTCTCAAGTCTGGGCCTGTTACACAAGAGACTGTACCCATTCTTTGCCAAGTCTCTTCGGAACATCAGGAGCTGCTCCGTTTGGACGTCATAACGTCCCCCATGTTTCCTGTTATCCTGGGGCTACCCTGGTTAAGGGCCCATAACCCTCATATTGACTGGCTTACCGGAGATATCTCATTTTCCTCTAATTATTGTCAGAAACATTGTTACCCAAAAAAGTTTGTTAATCCTGCTCCTCTCCTCAGCATCCACTCGGACCCTGAAACTCTGAAATTAGTACCCACAGTCTATCATGAATTCTTGGACGTATTTAATAAAAAGAGTGCAGAGAGCTTACCTCCCCACCGGACTTACGATTGTCCCATTGAACTCCTACCAGGGGCAGAAATTCCCTTCGGCCGAATTTATTCTCTCTCGGAACCTGAACTAGAGGCCTTACGCAAATACATTGATGAAAGCCTAGAAAAAGGGTTTATTCGAGCCTCTTCCTCCCCAGCAGGAGCTGGAATTTTTTTTGTGGAGAAAAAAGATCACTCCCTGAGGCCCTGTATTGACTATCGTGATCTTAATAAAATAACTATCAAGAACCGGTACCCACTTCCCTTAATTCCCGAGTTATTTCAGAGACTGCGTGGAGCACGAGTTTTTTCCAAGCTAGATCTAAGGGTCACTCCAAGAATAAGGAGCCTCCTGAGCTTCCCCGCAGAAGCTTTTCAAGACCACCACTATCTTCCTCTGAACGCCTCCGGCGAGTACATGACGGACTATGCTTTTACTGCGGACGAGCGTGCCATTTCATCCAAGCTTGCCCCATAAGACCTGCCAAGCCCACTTCTACGCCTCCTTACATGTTGCATCTTCCTGGGAGGGATCTGCTACACCTCCCTCTTTCGCTCCAGTTTCAATTGCCAGGGAGGACTATTTCTGTAACCGCAATTATAGACTCTGGAGCTTGCAGTTGTTTTGTGGACTCAGCCTTTGTCACCTTACATCAACTTCCTGTATGTACCAAGAGGCAGGAATTTACTGTGCATCTGGCAGATGGCTCTGGTCTCAAGTCTGGGCCTGTTACACAAGAGACTGTACCCATTCTTTGCCAAGTCTCTTCGGAACATCAGGAGCTGCTCCGTTTGGACGTCATAACGTCCCCCATGTTTCCTGTTATCCTGGGGCTACCCTGGTTAAGGGCCCATAACCCTCATATTGACTGGCTTACCGGAGATATCTCATTTTCCTCTAATTATTGTCAGAAACATTGTTACCCAAAAAAGTTTGTTAATCCTGCTCCTCTCCTCAGCATCCACTCGGACCCTGAAACTCTGAAATTAGTACCCACAGTCTATCATGAATTCTTGGACGTATTTAATAAAAAGAGTGCAGAGAGCTTACCTCCCCACCGGACTTACGATTGTCCCATTGAACTCCTACCAGGGGCAGAAATTCCCTTCGGCCGAATTTACCCTCTCTCGGAACCTGAACTAGAGGCCTTACGCAAATACATTGATGAAAGCCTAGAAAAAGGGTTTATTCGAGCCTCTTCCTCCCCAGCAGGAGCTGGTATTTTTTTTGTGGAGAAAAAAGATCACTCCCTGAGGCCCTGTATTGACTATCGTGATCTTAATAAAATAACTATCAAGAACCGGTACCCACTTCCCTTAATTCCCGAGTTATTTCAGAGACTGCGTGGAGCACGAGTTTTTTCCAAGCTAGATCTAAGAGGTGCCTACAATTTGGTGCGAATCAGAAAGGGGGATGAATGGAAGACTGCCTTCAGGTCACGCTTTGGGCATTTTGAATACCTAGTTATGCCCTTCGGTCTCTGCAACGCCCCAGCCACCTTTCAGCATCTGGTAAATGATGTTTTGCGGGACTTTCTTGACCTGTTTCTCATTGTCTATCTCGATGATATTCTTATCTTCTCTGACTCAATCGAGATCCACCGTACCCATGTGAAAAAAGTTTTGAGTAAACTTCGTGAACATCATCTCTATGTCAAGGCTGAAAAGTGCGACTTTGAAAAACATACAATTCAATTCCTGGGACTTGTCATCTCCGCTGATGGGATCTCCATGGATCCCCAGAAAGTCGCTGCTGTTTTGGAATGGCCAGCTCCTACAGATCGAAAGGCGGTACAAAGGTTTGTGGGATTCGCTAATTTCTACAGGAAATTTATTAAGAACTTTTCTGGTATTATTTCTGCTATCACCCTTTTGACCAAACAGCATGTTCCCTTCCGGTGGAGTACTGAAGCACAAACATCTTTTGAGCAGTTGAAAGCCTTGTTCACCTCAGCTTCCATCTTAAAGCATCCTGACCCTTCCTTGCCCTATATTCTGGAGGTGGACGCCTCTGAAATCGCAGTGGGAGCCATATTGTCGCAGCGACAGGGCCCCAAGTCCCTACTCCATCCTGTGGCATTCTTCTCCAAGAAATTGAATCCCTCTGAGAAGAATTATGATGTAGGGGACCGGGAACTGTTGGCCATTAAAGCTGCCCTCGAGGAATGGCGCTATCTGTTAGAAGGAGCCGTGCACCCTATACTCATTTTCACTGACCATAAGAATCTTGAGTATTTGAGAACAGCTAAACGACTCAGACCTCGGCAGGCAAGATGGGCATTGTTCTTTTCTCGTTTCACATTCCACATAACCTTCCGCCCTGGTTCTAAGAATGGGAAACCAGACGCGCTGTCACGCATGTTCCATGATCCTGTTCATCCTTCCGAAGCAGACACCATTTTACCTGCCAAAAACTTTCTTCTTCTCCAAACCAATCTGACATCCCAAATAAGAGCTGAGCTGTTGGAGCATCCCCCTTCCCAAGATTTATCTCTTCAACTCAAAGACGGGCTGTATTACCATAAGGAACAGGTCTTTGTCCTGGAGCAGTTCAGGGTTTCTGTCCTCAAGCGTTGCCACGATCATCCTTTGGCAGGCCATTTTGGGATTCACAAGAGTATCAACCTAATTTCCCGTTCTTTCTGGTGGCCAGACTTGATTCAAGACTGTAAAAGATACGTCAAATCCTGTGTGACCTGTCAACGCAATAAGACTGACCGAGCCAAGACTTGGGGCCTATTAGAATGTCTTCCTGTGCCTAAGAAACCATGGAGCATGATATCCATGGATTTCATTGTGGAACTTCCCCCGTCTGAAGACTTTACCACCATATTTGTCGTGGTTGATCGCTTGACTAAGATGGCACACTTTTTACCCATGCAAGGAACCCCGTCTGCCACTGAGACTGCTTCCATGTTCATCCGAGAGATAGTGAGACTACATGGTATTCCCGATAATATCACTTCTGATCGAGGGGTACAGTTCACGTCCAGATTCTGGAGATCTCTCTGTGAAGTCTTGAACATCGAGCTCTGTCTGTCCTCTGCCTACCATCCTCAAACTAATGGACAGATGGAGAGAACCAACCAGACACTGGAGCAATATTTGCGTTGCTTCTCCTCTTTTTCACAGGACGATTGGTCACCTCTGCTTCCGCTAGCGGAATTTGCATACAATAATTCCATCCACTCTGCTACCAAGCAAACCCCCTTTTTCGCCAATTATGGATATCACCCTTCCTTTTTGCCTGAATTACCCGTGGATTCTGCTGTGCCTGCTGTTCAAGACAGACTGAGTTGGTTCATCTCCAATAATAAAGTGCTTCAGGACACCATCTCTAAGGCCCAGGCCAATAACAAAAGATTTTTTGACAGGAAAAGGAGGGGTAACTTGAATCTGAATCCAGGAGACAAGGTCTGGCTATCCACTGCTAATTTAAAACTGAAGTGTCCCTCCAAGAAACTTGGTCCAAAATACCTGGGGCCCTTTGCTGTAAAAAGGAGGATCAACTCTGTGGCTTTTGAACTTATCCTACCAAAGAATCTCAAAATTCACCCTGTTTTTCATATTTCTTTGTTGAAGACATCAGTACCCAATCCCTTTTCTAACCGGGATCCAGAAAATCCTCCTCCACTGCTCATTGAGGGCAGTGAAGAATTTGAGGTAGAAGCCGTTCTCGACTGCAGAACCAGGAATGGCCTAACACAGTTTCTGATTAAATGGAAGGGCTACGGCCCTGAAGACAATTCCTGGGAACCAGCTTCTAACGTACATGCCCCGCAAAAGGTACGAGCATTTTTTCAGCATCATCCAGAGAAGAAGCCCCTGAGGGGCATCCGGAGGCTGCCCGTAAGGAGGGGGCAATGTAAGAGAACTGTTACGTCCCGGGTTCACTCGCGGGTACACTCGTTCGTAAAGGACTCTTTACGCACGCATGCGTTCGGGAAGGTCGCTTCGGATCGCAGACGTGCCAATGCGCGTGCGCAAAGGAATGGGCGCGCCCGCGGGAGCGCGTCCGCGCGGCTCTTTGGCGCCAGACGGCCTATTTAAAGGACACACTGACTGTGACAGGTGCTGACTGATCTTCAGCTGTTCCTGTATCTGTATCCTGTGTTACCTGCCTGCTTGATATCCGTTGCTGAACCTTGGCTCCCCTGACCTTGTCTCTGGACTCTCCCATATCCTGATTCACTGGTTCCTGACTTCGGCTTCCTACGTTGACTCTGCTTCTGCCTGATGATTTGGTACCTTGCTGTCCACCTGCTTCCGAACCCGGCTATTCCTGTGACTCCGTTCCTGTCTCCTGTCTGGCTCCAAGCTGCCTGTCAAGTTCCTGCATCTCGGCTCCTGCGATCTGCTGCGACTTCCTGCCTACCTAAAGTCGCATCATCTGCCTCAAGATTCCTGGGTTACTTCTACAGGCACTCGTGTTCCTCCTTTCCTTGGGGTCCCTCTGTTCCCACTCTCAGCGGGACCCGGGTTGGAGATACAAGGGAGGCCGACCTCGTCACTTCAGACTCCGATCAGGTACATGACACCAACACTACTGCACCTTGTCCTGCATCCTTCCCAGCTGCCAGCAGAGTCACCCAATGCGCCGTGAAACTTAGGTAACGTCCCTGTCCATGCCTGCTGGACCATGAGTCAGCGGTAATATGCACCTTACCACTGACCGCCCTGTCCAGCGAGGCATGGACATTGCCTTCCACATGCTGGTAGAGAGCCGGAATCGCCTTCCGTGAGAAAAAGTGGCGTTTGGGTACCTGCCACTGAGGAACCGCACATTCCACAAACTCACGGAAGGGGGCAGAGTCTACCAACTGAAAAGGCAGCAGTTGAAGTGCTAGCAATTTTGCCAAGCTAGCATTCAACCGCTGGGCATGTGGATGGCTGGGAGCAAACTTCTTTCGGCGGTGCAGCAGCTGGGGCAGGGAAATTTGCCTGGTACAATCTGACATCGGTGTACCAAAATCAGATTGCCCACAAGTACTTGGCTGTGACACACCTAATTCTACACCTTCATTCCTCTCAGTGCAGGTCTCAGAGAGGACTGAAGGTCTAGTGGGGTTGGAAATCTCAGCTGATGAGGAGCAAGGAGAGGTCCTCTTTGTTCTTTGGTGTGGGTCTTTTAGATACGCTTGCCAACGAACTGCATGGCAGGTCAACATATGTCTGGTCAAGAATGTGGTACCCAAGCGGGAGATGTTTTGGCCATGCGAGATACGCTTGAGACATATGTTGCAAATAGCAGCGGTCCCACTAGCAATAGCAAAGGCCCACACCAAAGAACTTTTTGAATAACGCGCAGAGACTGCAGCGCCCTGCACATGTGGAGCTTTGGGGTGTGATGCAGTCAATGTGCTGCCCTTAGGCTGGCCCCTGGAGGGCATCCTGCCTCGTTGGTGATGTGCCGCCTCCTCCTCCTCCTCCTCCTCCTCCTCTCTCCTATCAGGCACCCACGTTGAGTCAGTGACCTCATCATCCCCTCCCTCCTCATCACTGGAGCAAACCTGGCAGTATGCTGCAGCAGGGGGAGCATGACTGCCAGATTGCTGTCCTTCTTGGGCACCCCCTCTGTCCGTGCTCATGTTACTGCCTTCATCGAGCTCAGTATCATCATCAGAGCCTTCCAAACGCTGGGCATCCTCCTGGAGCATGTACCCAACACTGTGGTCAAACAGTTCGAGGGACTCCTCAGGAGGACATGGTGGGGCTAGGGAAGGAGTCACTGATGACATTGAGCCGAGGGAAGAGGCCGCTGCTTTGCCAGACAAAGTACCCTGGGCATGGGTGAGAGAGGATGGGGAGGATGAGGACGGCTTGGTCATCCACTCGACCAAGTCTTCCGCATGTTGCGGCTCAACATGGCCAGTTGCCGAAAAAAAGGCCAAGCGTGTCCCATGGCCACGTGCTGATGAGGATGCACCGTCTCCACGACCAGCACTAGACACAGAGCCTTCTTGCCCTCTCTTATTGGCTTGTGACTGTCTGCCTCTCCTTCTTGGCCTTCCAGACATACTAATGGCCTGTAGCTGCACTAAGCTGGGATATATATATATATATATATATATATATGTACTGATACTGCAGCTAGCAAAATCAACTGCCTGCCTGTAGTATGAGAACACCACCAACCTTCTACAGGTAGCTTTAGCTGAACACTGTGAGGTGGACGCACCCCACTAACTTGTAGGTTTAGCTGAACACTGTGAGCAGGACGCACTGCACTAACTGTAAATAGTCTAGCTGCCTGACTGTGGTACTAATAGGATCAAAAGAACACCAGCAATTTTCTTCAGGTAGCTGTATTTACTGTAACAAGACAAGCCTGCCTGTCAGTAAGAAGATAACAGAAACGGATCTAGCTGAACACTGTGAGCAGGACGCACCCCACTAGCTTGTAGGTTTAGCTGAACACTGTGAGGTGGACGCACCCCACTAACTTGTAGGTTTAGCTGAACACTGTGAGCAGGACGCACCCCACTAACTTGTAGGTTTAGCAGAACACTGTGAGCAGGACGCACTGCACTAACTGTAAATAGTCTAGCTGCCTGACTGTGGTACTAATAGGATCAAAAGAACACCAGCAATTTTCTTCAGGTAGCTGTATTTACTGTAACAAGACAAGCCTGCCTGTCAGTAAGAAGATAACAGAAACGGATCTAGCTGAACACTGTGAGCAGGACGCACCCCACTAGCTTGTAGGTTTAGCTGAACACTGTGAGGTGGACGCACCCCACTAACTTGTAGGCTTAGCTGAACACTGTGAGCAGGACGCACCCCACTAACTTGTAGGTTTAGCAGAACACTGTGAGCAGGACACACTGCACTAACTGTAAATAGTCTAGCTGCCTGACTGTGGTACTAATAGGATCAAAAGAACACCAGCAATTTTCTTCAGGTAACTGTATTTACTGTAACAAGACAAGCCTGCCTGTCAGTAAGAAGATAACAGAAACGGATCTAGCTGAACACTGTGAGCAGGACGCACCCCACTAGCTTGTAGGTTTAGCTGAACACTGTGAGGTGGACGCACCCCACTAACTTGTAGGTTTAGCTGAACACTGTGAGCAGGACGCACCCCACTAACTTGTAGGTTTAGCAGAACACTGTGAGCAGGACGCACTGCACTAACTGTAAATAGTCTAGCTGCCTGACTGTGGTACTAATAGGATCAAAAGAACACCAGCAATTTTCTTCAGGTAGCTGTATTTACTGTAACAAGACAAGCCTGCCTGTCAGTAAGAAGATAACAGAAACGGATCTAGCTGAACACTGTGAGCAGGACGCACCCCACTAGCTTGTAGGTTTAGCTGAACACTGTGAGGTGGACGCACCCCACTAACTTGTAGGTTTAGCTGAACACTGTGAGCAGGACGCACCCCACTAACTTGTAGGTTTAGCAGAACACTGTGAGCAGGACGCACTGCACTAACTGTAAATAGTCTAGCTGCCTGACTGTGGTACTAATAGGATCAAAAGAACACCAGCAATTTTCTTCAGGTAGCTGTATTTACTGTAACAAGACAAGCCTGCCTGTCAGTAAGAAGATAACAGAAACGGATCTAGCTGAACACTGTGAGCAGGACGCACCCCACTAGCTTGTAGGTTTAGCTGAACACTGTGAGGTGGACGCACCCCACTAACTTGTAGGCTTAGCTGAACACTGTGAGCAGGACGCACCCCACTAACTTGTAGGTTTAGCAGAACACTGTGAGCAGGACGCACTGCACTAACTGTAAATAGTCTAGCTGCCTGACTGTGGTACTAATAGGATCAAAAGAACACCAGCAATTTTCTTCAGGTAACTGTATTTACTGTAACAAGACAAGCCTGCCTGTCAGTAAGAAGATAACAGAAACGGATCTAGCTGAACACTGTGAGCAGGACGCACCCCACTAGCTTGTAGGTTTAGCTGAACACTGTGAGGTGGACGCACCCCACTAACTTGTAGGCTTAGCTGAACACTGTGAGGTGGACGCACCCCACTAACTTGTAGGTTTAGCAGAACACTGTGAGCAGGACGCACTGCACTAACTGTAAATAGTCTAGCTGCCTGACTGTGGTACTAATAGGATCAAAAGAACACAAGCAATTTTCTTCAGGTAGCTGTATTTACTGTAACAAGACAAGCCTGCCTGTCAGTAAGAAGATAACAGAAACGGATCTAGCTGAACACTGTGAGCAGGACGCACCCCACTAACTTGTAGGTTTAGCAGAACACTGTGAGCAGGACGCTCTGCACTAAATGTAAATAGTCTAGCTGCCTGACTGTGGTACTAATAGGATCAAAAGAACACCAGTAATTTTCTTCAAAATACTGTAACAAGACAAGCCTGCCTGTCAGTAAGAAGATAACAGGAACGGATCTAGCTGAACACTGTGAGCAGGACGCACTGCACTAAATGTAAATAGTCTAGAAGATAACAGGAACGGATCTAGCTGAACACTGTGAGCAGGACGCACTGCACTAAATGTAAATAGTCTAGAAGATAACAGGAACGGATCTAGCTGAACACTGTGAGCAGGACACACTGCACTAAATGTAAATAGTCTAGAATTTAACAGGAACGGATCTAGCTGAACACTGTGAGCAGGACGCACTGCACTAAATGTAAATAGTCTAGAAGATAACAGGAACGGATCTAGCTAAACTGAATACAGTGTATATATATATATATATATGCAACACCTGGGATGCATATATATACACAATACACTGTAAGTGCAGCTAACTGACTGACTGTTCTGCCTAATCTAACTAACTCAAATCAAATGACACTGTATCTCTGTCTATCTCTTTCAACTCCGGAACACACACTACACAGGGCCGCCGTGCAGGCGGCCTTATATAGTGTGGGGCGTGTACTAAATCCCCTGAGCCATAATTGGCCAAAGCCTCCTTGGCTTTGGCCAATTACGGCTCTCTGTTAAGGCGGCGCTGTGATTGGCCAAGCATGCGGGTCATAGTGCATGCTTGGCCAATCATCAGCAAGCAATGCACTGCGATGCCGCAGTGAATTATGGGCCGTGACGCGTCACACGAATTTGGCGCGAACGGCCCATATCGTTCTCAATTCGACGAACGATCGAACAGCCAATGTTCGAGTCGAACATGGGTTCGACTCGAACACGAAGCTCATCCCTACTGTCATCCCAGAAGGAAGCCTCTTTTAAAGATGATGCACAAGAAAGCCCACAAACAGTTTGCTGAAGACAAGCAGACTAAGGACATGGATTACTGAACCATGTCCTGTGGTCTGATGAGACCAAGATAAACTTATTTGGTTCAGATGGTGTCAAGCATGTGTGGTGCCAACCAGGTGAGGAGTACAAAGACAAGTGTGTCTTGCCTATAGTCAAGCATGGTGGTGGGAGTGTCATGGTCTGGGGCTGCATGAGCGCTGCCAGCATTAGGGAGCTACAGTTCATTGAGGGAACCATGAATGCCAACATGTACTGTGACATACTAAAGCAGAGCATGATCCCCTCCCTTCAGAGACTGGGCCGCAGGGCAGTATTCCAACATAACAACCCCAAACACACCTCCAAGACGACCACTGCCTTGCTAAAGAAGCTGAGAGTAAAGGTGATGGACTGGCCAAGCATGTCTCCAGACCCAAACCCTATTGAGCATTTGTGGGGCATCCTCATACGGAAGGTGGAGGAGTGCAAGGTCTCGAACATCCCCCAGCTCCGTGATGTCGTCATAGAGGAGTGGAAGAGGACTCCAGTTGCAACCTGTGAAGCTCTGGTGAACTTCATGCCCAAGAGGGTTAAGGCAGTGCTGGCAAATAATGGTGGGCACACAAAATATTGACACTTTGGGGGCAATTTGGACATTTTCACTTAGGGGTGTACTCACTTTAGTTGTCAGCAGTTTAGACATTAAAGGTGTTGTAAAAGCAGAAGGTTTTTTTTATCCTAATGCATTCTATGCATTAGGATAAAAAAATCTTCTGTGTGTAGCAGCCTCCCCAGCCCCTCCTATTTACTTACCTGAGGTCCTTCTCTCTGCAATGATGTCCACAACTGCTTTAGCTGTCCCAGACACCTCTCCTGATTGACTAAGCAGTGGCGCCATTAGCTCCAACGGCTGTCAGTCAAAACTCGAGACTCGGCTCGGGTGCCCCCTGTAGCAAGCTGCTGGCTGTGGGGGCATTCAATAGGAGGAGGGGCCAGGAGAGCAGAAGAGGGACCCGAGAAGAGGAGAATCCAGGTTGCTCTGTGCAAATCCAACTGCACAGAGGAGGTAAGTATAACATGATTTTTATTTAAAAAATAAAAACTTGTAGCAAAGTGTAATTTCCTCAGTGTTGTCACATGAAAAGATATAAAAAATATTTACAAAAATGTGAGGGGTGTACTCACTTTTGTGAGATACTGTATATACACAAACACAATATCAGGGGTCTCCAAACCCCAGCCTGCGGGCCACATCCAGCCCGCTTGTGTCTTTTGCCTGACCCACAGCTGGCAGATCCAGCAAACAAAGCTGCTCCCGTCACTCCCGCCCATGCTGCGACACTGTGGGTTAGGATTGGCTGCTGGAACTGCCACTGTCCTAGCAGCCAGTGACGCCATTGGCGCGGCACCTCCCGGCTACCTGCTGTTTGTATTAAAGATCTTTCTGCATGTCTAGCAGCGGGTGGGAGTCGGGAGATGCAGGAGAGCTGAAATCGGCTCTAGTACTGAGGCAAGTGCTGAAGATGTACATGTATAGTACACGTAATGGGGACACTCTGCTGGGGGACACTCTGCTGGGGACACTGCTGATGGGCACACTGATGGGGACACTCTGATGGAGACACTGAGGGAGAGATCTGATGGAAACATTGATGGGGATACTCTGATGGGGACACTGATATGGAGACTCCGGATGGGGACACTGCTGATGGAGACACTGATGGGGACACTCTGATGGGGACACTGATGATGTGGAGACTGCTGATGGGAAGACTGATGGGGACACTGCTGATGGAGACACTGATGGGAACACTCTGATGGGGACACTGATGATGGGGAAACTGCTGATGGGAACACTGATGATGGGGAGACTGCTGATGGGGAGACTTCTGATGGGGACACGGCTGATGGACACACTGATGGGGGGATTGCTGATGGGGACACTTTGATGAGGAGACTACTGATGGGGACAGGGCTGATGGGGACACGGCTGATGGGGACACTGATGGGGAGACTACTGATGGGGACACTGCTGATGGGGACACTGATGGGGAGACTACTGATGGGGAGACAGCTGATGGGGACACTGACGGGGAGACTACTGATGGGGACAGTGCTGATGGGGACACTGATGGAGAGACTACTGATGGGCACCTGGCTGATGGGGAGACTACTGATGGGGACACGGCTGATGGAGAGACTACTGATGGAGACACGGCTGATGGGGACATGGCTGATGTGGACACTGCTGTTGGGGACACACTGATGGGGACACTGCTGATGGAGACACTGCTGATGGGGACACTGCTGATGGGGATGCTGATGGGTAGACTACTTGTGGGGACACTGCTGATGGGCACACTGATGGGGACACTCTGATGGAGACACTGAGTGAGACATCTGATGGAGACACTGATGGGGATACTCTGATATGGACACTGATATGGAGACTCCTGATGGGGACACTGCTGATGGAGATACTGATGGGGACACTTTGATGGGGACACTGCTGATGGGGAGACTGCTGATGGGAAGACTGATGGGGACACTGCTGATGGAGACACTGATGGGAACACTCTGATGGGGACACTGATGATGGGGAAACTGCTGATGGGAACACTGATGATGGGGAGACTGCTGATGGGGAGACTTCTGATGGGGACACGGCTGATGGACACACTGATGGGGGGATTGCTGATGGGGACACTTTGATGAGGAGACTACTGATGGGGACAGGGCTTATGGGGACACTGATGGGGAGACTACTGATGGGACACGGCTGATGGGGACACTGATGGGGAGACTACTGATGGGGACACTGATGGGGAGACTACTGATGGGGACACAGCTGATGGGGACACTGATGGGGAGACTACTAATGGGGACAGTGCTGATGGGGACACTGATGGAGAGACTACTGATGGGCACCTGGCTGATGGGGAGACTACTGATGGGCACACAGCTGATGGAGAGACTACTGATGGAGACATGGCTGATGGGGACATTGCTGATGTGGACACTGCTGTTGGGGACACACTGATGGGGACACTGCTGATGGGGACACTGCTGATGGGGATGCTGATGGGGACACTGATGGGTAGACTACTGTTGGGGACAATGCTGATGGGGAGACTACTGATGGGGACACGGCTGATGGGGAGACTGCTGGGGACACTGTAGATGGGGACACACTGATGGGAACACACTGATGGGGACACTGATGATGAGGACACTGATGATGAGGAGACTCTGATGGAGGACACAGATATGGGGGAGACTCTGAAGAGGAACACAGAGGTGTGCAAAGGCTCTGATGGGAACACAGATGTGCGGAAAGGCTATGATGAGATTATTTTATTATTTTATTCATTTATTTATAATGAACACGTTCTTTGAATATTTGTAAAATCTACAATGTGGCCCTTGGGCTAAAAAGTTTGGAGACCTCTGCACTATATTATCAAAAGTATTGGGCGCCTGCCTTTACATGCACATGAACTTTAATGGCATCCCAGTCTTAGTCTGTAGTGTTCAATAATGAGCTGGCCCACACTTTGCAGCAATATAAGCTTCAACGCTTCTGCAAAGGCTGTCCACGAGGTTTAGGAGTGTGTCTATGGGAATGTTTGACTATTCTTCCAGAAGTGCATTTGTGAGGTCAGGCACTGATGTTGGAGAGAAGGCAGGATGCTTTCGAGAGAAACGGGACGCTTACCTGATAGTATGCAGGAGGCCATCATAGTGGTGCTTCCCAAACCAGGAAAGGACAGGCTTCTCCCAGACTCTAATCATCCTAACTCTTTGTTAAGCTCAGACGTCAAACTACTGGCTATTGTCCTGGCTACCAGGATCTCTAGAGTATTTGGGGGGTTGGTGCACAGGGACCAATCTGGGTTTATTCCCACTAGGTCCATGGTAGATAATATCCAACGACTATTCCTTAATTTGCAAATACCTGTGGATAATCCTGGAGGTAGGGCCATTCTATCCTTGGACGCAGCTAAGGCTTTTGATTGCGTTGAATGGTCCTACCTCTGGGAGATCCTGGCTCGCTTCGGCTTGGGGGATTAGTTCATAAATTGGGTGAGGGTCCTCTACTCTGCACCCAAGGCTAGGCTCCATATTAACAATACCCTTTCCCCCCCATTGGCACTGTATATGGGCACCCATCAAGGTTGTCCACTTTCCCCTCTGCAATCGCACTGACGGTGGAACCATTGGTAATACTAATTTGCAATACGCCCAAAATAGTAGGGTTTCGTAGGGGCCCTCTGGAAGAGAAGATTTCCCTCTACGCAGATGGCGCTTTGATTTATTTAGGGGATACGGTTACCTCCTTACAGAAGCTAATGGAAGCGGTTATCAATTTCAGGGACTTCTCTGGCTTCTCTATAAACTGGTCAAATTCAATTCTTATGCCTCTAGACCCACTTACTGCGCCTTTGCACACGAGCGCCGGACAGATAGCCATTGCCCACTCTTTTAGATATTTGGGTGTGATAGTGTCCCCAGATCCCTCTAGTTACAGTACCTCTGGCTAAATTTGGGCCCATTTCTAGATACACAATAGGATTAGTTTGTATCTATTACAGCACGGGAAGCACAAAGACGGTTTGGCGGTTCCCCACCCTAAAATGTACTTCTTGGCTTCCCAAGTGCAGCAATTTGCTGGCTAGGGCCGGGATAGTAACGACGACCCCATAGTACACTTAATGACCCCGATCAACCAGGAACTAAAGGCCGGTTCTCGTATGGAAATGGATTTGCCAAGTGTGCCCCTCTCCTCCCCAAAGCTTAGCGCTGAATTTTCACTGCCCTCAAAATGTTTTTACCAATACCTTCAACTCAGGCATACTCTGCAGACACAAAAAAACACACTTTCTCTGTCAGTGACTGCCTCTTCTCTACTGCTGGAGATCCTTCAAGCGGATGCAAGGAAGGGTTTAATATCTAAAATATATGCAAATCTATTGTCCTCTATCCAAGATCCGGCTTCTTTGAAGAGTAGAGAAAAATGGGTGGCTGACATTTGGGACATTAACGGGGACCAATGGGATATGGCCTTGGAATCAATCCCAGTCGTCTCTATCTCGGAATCACATAGGCTGTCACAGTTATTTATACTACACAGGGCTTATTTGACGCCGCAGAGACTGTATGATTGGGCACTGAGAGATTCTCCTCTATGCCCAAAATGTAAAGCACAACTAGGCGACTTTATACACATGATCTGGAGGTGCCCAAAACGTAATCGTTATTGGACTGAAGTCATGCAATATATTTCTATCCTGGCCCAGGTAGCTGTCCCAATGACCCCCTTAGTATGTTTGCTAGGAGCCATAGACAAGGAAATGTACTAGAGGGGAATGTATCTTATGATCACTAGACTATTGTACCTGGCTAGGAAACTTATACTGGATACTGGATGGCGGCTACAGTACCCACAGGGAAGCAATTGATACAGTATCATATTTTAACTCCCTCCTTCTCAGAGAACAACTGGCCTACCGACACAGAAATGCGGCCTTAAAGGTTGACTTTATCTGACAGCCTTAGTTAGATAATCCTAGTCTTGCCTCACTGCAGTTGGTGATGGATAGGCTACTGAGATTTTGAAACACCTAGAGTCAGGAGTTGGGAAGAGAGCGAAGAGAACAAATGTTACTGCCTGTTTTTTTTTTTTTTTTTTGTGTGTGTGTATTTAAAGGCGCTCGGACTAATCAAATCCGAAAGCTAAAACAGAGTGTTTCCTACTATTCTATCTGTTATAGTACTGAGTATTAGTTCACAAGTTGTTTGGACAATGTTGACTATCTTACATGAGCGTTGACCTGTAGATGCTGGATGTATATTCTTTACAGTTGTAATGTCACTTCATTTATTTCCCCCCTTTAAAAAATTTTGATTACCGGTTCCCGACCGGCGCACGCCAATGTACGTCGGCAGAATGGCACGGCTGGGCAAATGGACTTACAGGTACATCCATTTGAATTCCCCGCCGTGCCATTGCGTGCGCGCTGACAGCGGCACGCGCACACGCCGGCCGGGAGCTCCGAGAGTCTGGTCGCGGGTCCCGCGGACTCGATTGCCACAGGGATACCCGCGATCGCCTCACAGAGAGGACGAACGGGGAGATGCTGATGTAAACAGCATCTCCCCGTTCTGCCTAGTGACAGTGTCACTCGATCTCTGCTCCCTGTCATAGCAGAGATCAGAGCAGAGATCAGTGACGTCACACACCAGCCCATCCCCCTGACAGTTAGAAATCATTCCCCTAGGACATACTTAACCCCTCCACTGCCAGTGTCATTTACACAGTAATCGGTGCATTTTTAATCTCACTGATCGCTGTATAAATGACAATGGTCCCAAAAATGTGTAAAAAATGTCCGACATGTCCGCCATAACGTTGCAGTCACAATAAAAATCGCTGATCGCCATTACTAGTAAAAAAAAAATTATTAATAAAAATGCCACAAAACTATCCCCTATTTAGTAAACGCTATAACTTTTGTGCAAACCAATCAATAAACGCTTATCGCGATATTTTTTTTTACCAAAAATATGTAGAAGAATATGATCGGCCTAAACTGAGGGAAAAAAATGTTTTTTTATATATTTTTGGGGGATATTTATTATAGCAAAATGTAAAAAAATAGAACAAGGGTTTGATCGGCTAGTTATCTGCAGATTGTGCCACATCCTAGATTCAAATTGAAACAGAGAGAATTCCCCTGGTGGGAATTTAAAGGCACATATAAAGGAATGTTTAAGAGAGTATATAGAGTAAACAGAAGTTTATTTATTACAAAAAAGTTCCTCAAGTAAATATCAAACAAATAACATGAATAAAAACAGGGAATGCAGTTCCATAGATATAAAGCTAGTGATACCAATACACTTGCACCCGACGCGTTTCGGAGATTGCTTTTGCCTCCTTCTTCAGGGGTGATTGTAAGTTTTAAACAGAAATTTCTGTATGGGGAATGGCATATGCAACATAGACATAGTAAATATACGTAAAAATCCAAACCAAAAAACATATAATTACATAAATATACATATATTCGTTTACACTTACATTGGTATCTATAGATATTGGTTACGCATTCCAAAGAGGTTTAAAAGAAGACAGACGTGTTGACATATACTGCCCATCAGACGCGTCCCCTGGTCATGGTATGTAGAGCTTTAGTAGGGTGTAACCAAGATATTCGTATAGCCTCTATCGAGGTGGAAATCAATTGGTAGAAATGTATGGGGTAGTTTTACTTCCTATTCAATAGGAAGAGAAGCCCATTAATCAGGGGCATATGAATGTTTGGATCTGAAATCACACTGAGGCCAAATGCGGGTCCTGTAGGTTATGAAAATATATAAAATGAGTACAAATTGGCCAAACATATAAGTAGCTAGAGTAATAGGTAGGGAGTCCTAAGATGTATCCTACCTGGTCAGCCTACAGTGTAGGAATCGACAGCTGGTGATGGGTGTTAATCAGGTGAGACCCAAATGGCTGGAGAATCAACCTGGAGACAAGGGGTATATCAAAACCCTGATTGAGTGTTACTGACAGAGAAGAAAGGGGAGAAAGAAAAGAAAAGGAGATGGGGAAGGAAAGGGGGGAAGAAGAAAAGGAGGGAAAAAGGAGGAAAAGGAAGAAAAGAGAAAAGAAAAGATAGAGGAAGAAGGAATAGGAGGGAGGGGGAGGGGGAAAGTAAAAAAGGGGGGGGGGTTGGGCGGGGGGCTGGGGGGGTGTGGGTTGGAGAAAAGGGGGGGAAAGAAAAAGGAGGGGGGGAGAAAAATAGAAGGGGGGGGGAAAGGGGGCTTTTGGAAAAAAGAGAGAGGGGGGATGGTGGGAGGGGGGAGGAGAAGAAGGAGACGGGGAAGGAAGGGGGGGGGGAATAGAAGGGGGGGAAGGGGGGGGGAAGGGGGGAAGGGGGGGAAAGGGGGCTTTGGGAAAAAGAGAGAGGGGGGGGGAAAGAGGGGGGAGATAGTGGGAGGGGGGGGGGGAGGGGGAAGAAGAAGGAAACGGGGAAGGAAGGGGGGGGGGGAAACAGGAGAGGGAGAAGGAATGGGGAAAGGAAACAGGGAAAGAAAGCAGTAGAAGGAAGAAAAGAGCACATAGAGAGTACAAGTGTCAGTTGAAGTTCGTGGCTAGTAGTTTCAGTGATAGAGTCTAAGTCAATAAATATCCAGATTACTCACAATGTGTAACAGCAGCTCACACCAACAGCGTCCTGTCCAGAGCAGATGACGCCTGGTGTGAGCAAAGACTGAGTATATAGAGCCCTCCCCACCAATCAGCTGTTGATGAGAAAGGAACAACAGCTGATCGTGGATGGTAGGGGAGGAACGAACTCGCTCTGACTGGCCCCCCGGGTAGAGCGAGCGCCGCCAGGCCCTCACAGCGCATGCGTACGCAGACGTCGTGAGGCGTGGCCACGCCTACTACACCCGCCGGCACGTCTAGCTTCCCCAACGGACTGCGCATGTCCGTTGGGGTCGCAAGATGGAGGACAGTGTAGATGACACTGTACCTCACACAGCGCCACCGTGAGCCACAAATCGCTCAGGCGGGCTTTGTGTGCCAGGCGGGTAATAGATCCCAATGTAGGGCTAGTATACAGTAGATTGAAGCACATAAATTGTGCAACTTATAAAGAGAAAAAAGATGCATGTAAAGTAGATTTAGTTACCATAGCAGGGGAAGCAATACCGATGGGCAATATTATACGGGTTGGGATGGCATCTTAATGGAGGGACATATAATATTAGACAGTACTTACATAGATAGACATAGGAAATGTAAAACTGAGAGGTATGCCACATGGGTAGGGATCAAGGGTATCACTAAGTCATACATACATATGGTCCGGATATTCGTGGCCTAAAATATCATAATGTACAGTATACAAAATAAATAGATAGACATAGGATAGACATAGGAAATGTAAAACTGAGAGGTATGCCACATGGGTAGGGATCAAGGGTATCATTAAGTCATACACACATATGGTCCGGATATTTATGGCCTAAAATATCATAATGTACAGTATACAAAATAAATGACAACAGTTTGGTCCGTGACCTGGGATAACATAATATACAGTATACAGTACAGTATAGTATACAGTATGCAGAATAAATGTCCTGGGATAACATAATATATAGTATGCAGAATAGATGTCCTATAGTATAATAAAGGTCTCACTCTTGGAATCATCACCAAATTCAACAATCAACATAGACAGGTTAGGAACATTGTGACAAAATATTGGCACATGCTACAGTGCGACCCAACACTAGGACCACTGGTCCCACAGAGACCCCTATTCACGTTCAAAAGAACTACCTCCCTGGGAGACAAAATCACAGCCAGCGAGTTCAAGGCAGGGATCAATAAAACACACTGTAAGTATAAGGGAACATTTATGTGTGGCAAATGTAGATATTGCAAATACATGCTTACAACCAAAAAACCCGACCCTTCCAAATGGCCAGCCCTTCCACCCCAAACATTTTGCCAATTGCAGGACCTACGGGGTGATTTACCTACTTCTATGTGAATGTACATGCTTCTATATAGGGAAAACCAAACAGAATTCTGGAAGAGGGCATACAGACATCTAGTCAGCATGGAAACCTGCGATCCCGATCTCCCATTGGGGAGACACACCCTAACAGTACATAATGGCAAATGCCCAAAAATCAAATTTCTTATCTTAGATCGGGTACATCCAGAGTCGAGGGGACTGGAACAAGACACTTTTACAGCTAGAGTCCCGGTGGATATACAATTTAAGAGCCACTCAACCCCCAGGCCTAAATGAAACCATTTGGTTTAAACCCTTTCTCGAAGGCTTTTCATCAGGCGGTAGAGAGCAGTA
>JBBGZY010002579.1:0-83745 GCA_037952925.1 Lithobates clamitans | reverse complement strand
CCCCTTGTTAAAGGGGGCTTCCAGATTCCGATAAGCCCCCCGCCCGCAGACCCTCACAACCACCGGCCAGGGTTGTGAGGATGAGGCCCTTGTCCTCATCAACATGGGGACAAGGTGTTTTGGGGGGCTACCCCAAAGCACCCTCCCAATGTTGAGGGCATGTGGCCTGGTACGGTTCAGGAGGGGGGGGGCCGCACTCTCGTCCCCCCCTCTTTTCCTGCGGCCTGCCAGGTTGCGTGCTCGGATAAGGGTCTGGTATGGATTTTTAGGGGGACCCCACGCCGTTTTTTTTTTTTTTTTGGCGCGGGTCCCCTTAAAATCCATACCAGACCTGAAGGGTCTGGTATGGAATTTAGGGGGAACCCCACGTCAATTTTTTTTTTTTAATTTTGGTTCGGGGTTGCCCTGTGGGGAATTCCCATGCCGTTTTTATCAATGAACTTCTATTTGTATTGTCGGCAATGCAATAGCCGCGGTAGTTTTAAATGTGTTTTTTCCTTCAAAATGTCACTTTGCTGTCAGACTGTTCTAAACACGGGAAACATGCGCCCCTTTACAGGCATACTATAGACACCCCCCAGGTATGAAATTTAAAGGGATATTACACTTTTATTGTTTGACTTTAAGCATTATTAAAATCACTGCTCCTGAAAAAACGGCCGTTTTTAAAACTTTTTTTTGCATTGATTCATGTCCCCTGGGGGAGGACCCGGGTCCCCAAACACTTTTTATGACAATAACTTGCATATTAGCCTTTAAAATTAGCACTTTTGATTATTCATGTTCGTGTCCCATAGACTTTTAACGGCGTTCGCGTGTTCGAACGAATTTTTTTCCTGTTCGCATGTTCTGGTGCGAACCGAACAGGGGGGTGTTCGGCTCATCCCTACTCAAGACCCAGTAACCCAGAGGATTTTCGGTGGGAAAGGTGTCCAAGTCTGATCTTGCCCCTAGGTATTCCTGCACCATGTAAAACAGACGCTGGCGATGGTTGCTGGAACCGATCATACCTTGGGCTGCGGACCAAAAAATTGTCTGAACGCATCGGTCAGACGGCCACCTTCTCCACCACTCCTTCTTTGACTGACCGAAGCCTCAGCAACACGTTGTCCAGAAACAGGAGTTTGTAACCTCCCAGTCTCTGGGAACGCGTTGCACAGAACTTTCTGCAAGGCCTCCCGAAGATGTTTCATCCTCTGCTCCCTCTGCGATGGCAAGATAAGGTCCGCAACCTTACCCTTGTAACGTGGATCAAGGAGGGTTGCCAGCCAGTATTGGTCCTTCTCCTTGATACCACGAATACGAGGATCCTTACGCAGGCTTTGCAGGATCAGGGAGGCCATGCAGCGTAGGTTTGCTGAGGCATTCGGTCCGGAGTCCTCTGGGTCACTAAGGACAACAACGTCCGCAGCCACCTCCTCCCAGCCACGTACAAGTCCATGTGTTTCTTGGGACTGATCCCTTAAAGACTGCTGCTGATGCTGAGTGCCAGGCTCCACCTCCATACTGACACAATCTTCCTCCTCCTACTCCTCCTCGTCCTCTTCCTGTGTGATCGGCGGGCAAGGGGGACAGGGGGCCTTGAGAGCTAAGGAAGTCCTCCTCTTCCTGCCTCTGTTCTGCCTTAAGTGCCCTGTCCATTATTCCACGCAGCGTGTGCTCCAACAGGTGGACAAGGGGGACAGTGTCACTGATGCATGCACTGTCACTGCTCACCATCCTCGTGGCCTCCTCAAATGGTGACAGGACAGTGCATGCATCCCTGATCATGGCCCACTGGCGTGGGGAAAAAAAACCAAGCTCCCCTGACCCTGTCCTGGTGCCATAGTCGCACAGGTACTCATTGATGGCCCTCTGCTGCGTGTGCAGCCGCTGCAGCATGGCCAACGTTGAGTTCCACCTGGTGGGCATGTCACAGATTAGGCGGTTCTTGGGCAGGTTAAACTCCTTTTTTGGAGGTCCGTCAGGCAAGCACTGGCATTATATGACCGGCGGAAATGCACACAGACTTTCCTGGCCTGCCTCAGGACATCCTGTAAGCCCGGGTACCTGCCCAAGAACCGCTGCACCACCAAGTTAAGGATGTGAGCCAAACAGGGCACATGGGTCATTTGTCCCTGTCGGAGGGCAGAGAGGAGGTTGGTGCCATTGTCGCAAACCACCATTCCTGCCTTAAGTTGGCGTGGCGTCAACCACCTCTGAACCTGCCCCTGCAGAGCTGACAGAACCTCTGCCCCAGTGTGGCTCCTGTCCCCCAAGCACACCAGCTCAAGCACCGCATGGCATCTTTTGGCCTGCGTACTTGCGTAGCCCCTTGAACGACTACGGCGCACCGCTGGTTCCGAGGAAGAGGCCATGGAGGAAGAAGAAGAGGAGGGGGTGGAGGAGAGAGGTGTGTCACAATCATTAGCATTTTGGAGGCGTGGTGGCGGAACAACCTCCAACACTACTGCACCTTGTCCTGCATCCTTCCCAGCTGCCAGCAGAGTCACCCAATGTGCCGTGAAACTTAGGTAACGTCCCTGTCCATGCCTGCTGGATCATGAGTCAGCAGTAATATGCACCTTACCGCTGACCGCCCTGTCCAGCGAGGCATGGACATTGCCTTCCACATGCCGGTAGAGAGCCGGAATCGCCTTCCGTGAGAAAAAGTGGCGTTTGGGTACCTGCCACTGAGGAACCGCACATTCCACAAACTCACGGAAGGGGGCAGAGTCTACCAACTGAAAAGGCAGCAGTTGAAGTGCCAGCAATTTTGCCAAGCTAGCATTCAACCGCTGGGCATGTGGATGGCTGGGAGCAAACTTCTTTCGGCGGTGCAGCAGCTGGGGCAGGGAAATTTGCCTGGTACAATCTGACGTCGGTGTACCAAAAGCAGATTGCCCACAAGTACTTGGCTGTGACACACCTAATTCTACACCTTCATTCCTCTCAGTGCAGGTCTCAGAGAGGACTGAAGGTCTAGTGGGGTTGGAGATCTCAGCTGATGAGGAGCAAGGAGAGGTCCTCTTTGTTCTTTGGTGTGGGTCTTTTAGATGCGCTTGCCAACGAACTGCATGGCAGGTCAACATATGTCTGGTCAAGCATGTGGTACCCAAGCGGGAGATGTTTTGGCCACGTGAGATACGCTTGAGACATATGTTGCAAATAGCAGCGGTGCGATCTGATGCACTCCTCTCAAAAAAGGCCCACACCAAAGAACTTTTTGAATAACGCGCAGAGACTGCAGCGCCCTGCACATGTGATGCAGTCAATGTGCTGCCCTTAGGCTGGCCCCTGGGGGGCATCCTGCCTCGTTGGTGATGTGCCGCCTCCTCCTCCTTCTCCTCCTCTCTCCTATCAGGCACCCACGTTGAGTCAGTGACCTCATCATCCCCTCCCTCCTCATCACTGGAGCAAACCTGGCAGTATGCTGCAGCAGGGGGAGCATGACTGCCAGATTGCTGTCCTTCTTGGGCACCCCCTCTGTCCGTGCTCATGTTACTGCCTTCATCGAGCTCAGTATCATCATCAGAGCCTTCCAAACGCTGGGCATCCTCCTGGAGCATGTACCCAACACTGTGGTCAAACAATTCGAGGGACTCCTCAGGAGGACATGGTGGAGCTAGGGAAGGAGTCACTGATGACATTGAGCCGAGGGAAGAGGCCGCTGCTTTGCCAGACAAAGCACCCTGGGCATGGGTGAGAGAGGATGAGGAGGATGAGGAATCTATCTAACTCAAATCAAATGACACTGTCTCTCTGTCTATCTCTTTCAACGCCGGAACACACACTACACAGGGCCGCCGTGCAGGCGGCCTTATATAGTGTGGGGCGTGTACTAAATCCCCTGAGCCATAATTGGCCAAAGCCTCCTTGGCTTTGGCCAATCACGGCTCTCTGTTCAGGCGGCGCTGTGATTGGCCAAGCAGTGAATTATGGGCCGTGACGCGCCACACGAATTTGGCGCGAACGGCCCATATCGTTCGCAATTCGGTGAACGACCGAACAGCTGATGTTCGAGTCGAACATGGGTTCGACTCGAACACGAAGCTCATCCCTAGCTAGGAGACACGGTTATATTAAAGTCCCCGCAAATTACCAGAAAAGGATTTGAGAATTTATCCAGGGTATCAAACATAGTGGTGAGGAAATGAATCTGACCAGAATTAGGAGCATAAACATTCACTATAGTAAGAGACTGGGTGAGGAACGAACAGTCTAGTATGATAAATCTGCCCTGGGGGTCCAAGTGGGAGGATTTGACTCTTAAAGGACAGGAGCGATTAATTAAGATTGCCACAACTGCTTTCCCAGACGGATCAAAAGCCATGAAGGATAACGGAAAGTGTTTGCTGGGGAATTTAAGGGGTCCCCCAGGGTGGAAATGGGTCTCCTGAATCAAAATTACATCAGCTTTGGAAGCTTTAAACTCTTTCAAAGCCAGCCATCTCTTATGAATAGAATTTAAACCTTTTACATTGCAAGTGAAAAACTTTAATGTCATATCAATTTAACCTGATGAATAAGCATAAGATAAAGCATACATTTGGTGAGAGATTCCATGGTGCAAGGGTCATATGATGAATAAAAAGTAACATAACATTTTAAGTAACATAGTAGTAGCATTGTGACAAGAATATATCCAGTCCATAAAGTGTAGCAGCCTCAGGTAAAAAAAAAAGGCCTGAGGAAAAAGAAGATAAAACACAAACAAAAATAAAAATAAAAGTTGAAAAAACAAAAGAAAAAATGAAAAACTTTACTGTATCCAAAGAGAAACCTGGAAGGCCAGATGTCTCCAGGAAGCCTAGGTCTAAGCCTAGGGCTGGGTAGGGGAGCATGAGGACCACCAAAGTTGGCCCCCCTTCTCCTTCCAAGTATCAAGGCCTGGGTCACGAAATAGAAACCTTGGAAACAAACTTGTGAGCCAGGGTGCCATAAAAACAGCCGGCGCACCCCATGGGCAAGGGGTGGATGGACCCATCAAGGAAAAGTGGGTCAAAACAGAAACCTCAGAGGATCATGTAAAAGTGGAAATCAGTCATAGCCAAATGGCAGGATCTTCAGGTCGGGAACCTAGAAGAAGGTGTGAAGTTGGATTTGGATGACTTCTGCCGCTCCGGGGTCCAGATGCGACTTAGAGCTATCGGCAGTTTAGGGGTAGCAGGATAGGATCTTCGTCAGGGAGAGGCATTAGGCCTAGGTTGCGTAGAAATTTGTCACTTTCCTGGAGGTCACGTAGAGAATACTGTATGCCTCCACGTGATGCAGATGGGCGAAATGGAAATTCCCAACGGTACATGATTTTGTGGGTTTGGAGATGAAGTGTCAGCGGGCGTAAATTTCTCTATCTGGCTAGAATGATCAGTGAGAGATCACTGAAAATCTGGATCTTAGACCCTTTAAAGTCCAGCCTGGATTGGTTGCGAGTGGCAATAGTAAGTGCTTCTTTGCAGTCATAGTAGTGAAATCTGACAATCGCATCTCTCGGCTTAACTCCAGCCGGGGGTTTAGGAGCAAGGGATCTGTGGGCCCTGTCTAAACGCCAGTCAATGTCAGGGATATTAGGAGCTACCACATTAAACAGGCTTAGGAGATAGGAGCGAAGGTCCCTGTCTTCCACTGCTTCAGGAATACCTCTCATCTGCAAATTCTGTCTGCGTTCCCTGTTTTCAAGGTCTTCCTGTTGTGCTTGAAGCTGGGTGACTGAGTGCTTCATGGCGGCATTGTCTTCTTCCAGAACGTGAACATACTGCACTAGTTCATAGAACTTAGTCTCCAGGGTATCAGTGCGCTCTCCCAGTTGGCCCATCTCCCCTCTCAATTCTTTGGCAAGTTTACCCACCTCCTGTGCAATGTTATGGGTGATAGCCTGGAGCAGGGATTGTAGTTTAAAACTTCTGCTGTTAGTGGGGGGGGATCTCTGTATAGGCGTGGGGGCAATATCAAAGACAGTACCTGTCATAGGCTCAGAGGGCTCCGGAGGGTCTTGTGCACCTTCCTGGCTACTCGAGGTCATGGATGAGGGCCTGTGAAGGTAGCAGTCCATGGTGGAGGAGGCCCGAGGCTGGAAGACTGCGGCGTAGGTCTGTCTCTGGTCTCCAATCTTGCCCATGGGGTGCGTGGCCACTGCGGGAGACTGAGGAGGTGACTCCCTTGGCTAGCAGAGCTTTATGTTGGTCAGTGGGAGTCCCAAGAAGGCAGCGGGGATGGAGCTCTGGTCTCGCGCGTCTGCCATGTTCAGAAGCCGTGCATGCGTCCAGTTCTTGTCTCCTTTATCTCACTCTTCTTCCTTTGTTGTAAGTTCTGATGAAATAGACATACAATTCCATTAACAAAAGTAGTCATTGTGCAACATCTTGCATATCAATTCATCTAGTATGGATTACAGAACAATATAAGCTTATTGGTTACTTTTGGTTCCATTGTTTTTCTGTTTTCAAATTTCATACATGTTGCCTAAATATAACTTACAGAGTAATCATGTTTGTCCTTCATGTTGACACAACCAGCAAGTCTTTACCAGTATAATACTTTATACCTGCCCTATATGATGGATCACTGTTTAGGTCCTTAAAAATCTAATGGGGGGGGGGGGTTATCTAAGCAGGACAACAGAATAAATAATTCAATTTAGCCTGATTAGTAATTTTTAAAGACCAAAACAACAAAATTGATACTAAAAACAAAATGCTGGGCTGAATTCTGGAGAATTCAGAAGAGCTGTTTAGCTAAGGCTGCATTCACACTTCAGCGTCTTGAATCGCGTCCAGATTTGCCGCGAATCCGCCCGCGATTTGAAAGCGCTGATGTGTGAATGATAAATCGTGGGACTCACATTTGAGATGCCATTCATTTGAATGACATCTCAAATAGTGGCGCGGGTCTGCCTCGATTGTCACGTGATAAATCGTGCTGAAATCACAGCAACACGCATCGCAAGGAGCATGTCATCCAAAAGTAGCTCCTGAATTTCTTTTGGGTGACATGCTTCCCACGGTTCCAGAAGTTCAGAGGGGAGCACCAAAAATGGGGAAAGGTCTGAGGGATAAAATATATCAGAGGAGACTTTAGGAATTGAATGTGTACAGTCTGGAGTAAAGAATGGTAAAAACATGATGGAAACCTTTAAATACATTGAAGGGTTGAATAAGGCAGGATTTTCATTATAAAGCTAAGAAGAACACAGGGACATGATCTCAAACTAGGAGAAACAACATTCAAAACAAATCTTAGCATTATTTTACTGAAAGAATAGTTATTGCTTGGAATAGACTTCCAGCAGACTTAGTGAGTCAGTCAACAGTAAAGCAAGCCATAGATTATGCCATTTTATTTCCTTTAAAATGGTTGTAAACCCTTTACAACCACTTTAAACTACAGGCAAGCCTATAACTGCACTGGATATCTCATAACCTGCACGGTTTAGGAGATATCCCTGAATTTGCTTGTGCTGACGTTATGCGGCACAGGCGCACTTAAGCCAACTGAAGTACTTGCCGTTGCCTCAGTTGTACTGTGCCGTTCGTGGTGGCAGTGACGTCATCGTGGCTCTGGCCAATCACGGCGCTGGAGCCGTGATACCCAGAAGCAAGCCCTGGGCGACATGTCAGCGGCCTGAGGGGGGAACGAGGATGGCTGCGGGTGCTTCATTCTCAGGTAAGTAATTCATAATGAGCTAGTATGCTATGCATACTAGCTCATTATGCCTTTTATCTTGCAGGATGGGTTTTTATTTTTTATTTTTTTTATTTATTTTTTATTTTTTTTGCAGCAGGGTTTACTTCCTCTTTAACCATGGGTGAAAGGTAAGAAAATCGCTTGATTAAAGTTCAATTGATTGACTTCAGAACAACCAGTCTGGCCATAAATGCATTTATATAAGACCAGTTTATTTTGATCTATAGCCGGCCTAAATGTATTCAAACATTCTTAACCGCTTCAGGCAGATATACTGTGGCAGAAGGACACGTACAGGCAGAATCATGTACCTGTACGTTGCCCTTTAAGAAGTGGCCTGCGGGCACGCCGCGATCTCCGTAAGTGTGATCGTGGGTCCCGCGGACTCTATGTTCGCGGGGATACCCGCTATCGTCTCACAGAGAGGAGGAAAGGGGAGATGCTAATGTGAACAATCATTTCCCCGTTCTGGCTATGGATACAGATCAGGGTCATGTCACACACAGCCACTCCCCCCCCACAGTTAGCATCACTCCCTAGGACACACTAAACCCCTACAGCGCCACCTAGTGGTTAACCCCTTCACTGCCAGTCACATTTACACAGTAATCAATGAATTTTTAATTGCACTGATCGCTGTATAAATGTGAATGGTCCCAAAATAGCGCCAAAAGTGTCCGATGTGTTCACCACAATGTTGCAGTCTGGATAAAAATGATCGCTGCCATTACTAATAAAAAACTATCCTCTATTTTGTAAACGCTATAACTTTTGCGCAAGCCAATCAATAAACGCTTATTGCGATTTTGTTTTACCAAAAATATGTAGAATACATATTGGCTTAAACTGAGGGGGAAAAAAAATTAAATTTTATATATATATATATATATATATATATATATATATATATATATATATATATATATATATATATAATGTTGGGGATGTTTATTATAGCAAAAAGTAAAAAAATAATGCGTTTTTTTTCAAAATTGTCGCTATTTATAGCGCAAAAAATAAAAGCCGCAGAGGTGATCAAATGCCACCAAAAGAAAGCTCTATTTGTGGAGAAAAAAGGACGTCAATTTTGTTTGGGAACCACGTCGCTAGACTGCGCAATTGTCAGTTAAAGCGACGCAGTGCCGTATCGCAAAAAGTGCTCTGGTCTTTGGCCAGCCAAATGATCCGGGGTTTAAGTGGTTAAGACAAACAGATCTATACTCAGGCAAAAAAGTAAAAATAAAAAAATTTAAATAAACAATGGAGTAGACTCAATTACTCGGGACGGTTCGAGTCCAAACATGCCCGAGTGGATCTCTGGTAAGAAATCAATAGAGCTGGGGGTTATCACACAGCATCACTTACTGGTTTAAATTAGTAATAAAGTGAATAATGACATTTTTAAAAAATACACTAAATGCTTAATTTTATATTATTTTTCTAGCACTTCGTGAAAACATGTTTGATATTTTTAATGTAATCAATTATTGGTATTGAAACACAATAGAAATGATAAACCAACTGTCTTTTATGAGTTAGATCATTAGATAGATTAGATCATTGGAATTAGTTTAATTGGATAACAGAAGTAATAAGCTAGTTATGCATTTGATCAATTAGATCATTAGATTAGATCATTGGAGTTATTTTAATTGGATAATGTAAATGATAAGCTCATTATGTAAAACAACCATTTTTACCTGTAAATATTTTTAATCCATTACACCAGTTCTGGCAGTTTCAGGAACATTCAAAGAGTTGTCTGTGCCACATACATGAATATGGGACTATTTACTACATTTTTTATGGATAAAACAAACTTTGCTAAAACTAGTCCCAGTCTTCAGAAATGAGTTATAGATGGAGATTTTAGTTCCGTACTACCAAAACCTGCACAGGTAGATTAGGCATTATTGCTTCTATCTATACAAAAAAAAACATTGTCATTGCATCTATTAAAGATATAAGTGAGTTTTTTACTCACCTGAACAGGTAAAGTCACGCACACATAGCAAATAGCAGCAAGAATTAGCAGGGTCTTCATTTTTTCTATGGTGTTCTGTAGCTGCTCCTTCAGGTGTCCGTTTATGAAGCAGTGATCAGCGGTGATTCCGAGGATCGCCGCTGATCACAGTCCATAAACAGTTTATGAAACAGTGATAATCGGGGGAGAACATGTTTGAACTTGTTCTCCCGCCGATTATCTCTACACACGGAGAATCCCCATGAATGACACCATAACGGCCAGTTTATGAAGCGGTGATCTCACCGCTTCACTGGCGATCTGTGTCAGAATTCACACTCCCAGGTTCACCAGCTCAGAGGTGGTGAATCGGGGAGTGAAGAGGAAATCTGGGGGGATCTGAGGGGGAAGGAGGAAGATTTTTAACTTCCTTATGCCTCGTTCAGACCCCCCAACACTGTAAGCATGTCCCCCTGTCATATTTATGTGTATACATATAATGTGTGTGTGTGTGTGTGTGTGTACATATGTATATAATGTAGGGGGACTCATTAATCTATTAACATTAATCCACGCCGTCTGTCAGTTTATTGAGCGGTGATGATTTATCACTGCTTAATAAACTGACATCTCGGTAATTCTGGTACTGTAATCTCGTAAAGTCTCACGAGATTCCAGTATCACGGCCGTTCTCCACTGTTGGAAACGTTTGTAGATCTCTTCACTCCTCAAAAGGTGAAGCGATCTACAAAGCTTCATAAAACTGGCACACAGAGGAGAAAGATCTTCACTGTGAATGCCGGAGAATGAAGAAGTGAATAGATTTCACTGCTTCATAAACGGACACCTTAGTGAAAGTCTCAGTATTTTGCTCTGACCTCTGGTGTCTTTATATAGCCCATTAGCCATCCCTGCTGGCTCCGCCCCTGAGCCATCCCTGCTGGCTCCGCCCCTCATTATAC
The DNA here is from genome assembly GCA_037952925.1 of Lithobates clamitans. Lineage (NCBI taxonomy): Eukaryota > Metazoa > Chordata > Amphibia > Anura > Ranidae > Lithobates > Lithobates clamitans. The sequence goes on along the minus strand of JBBGZY010002579.1, from coordinate 73,158 downwards.
TTTGAGGATTTGCGTCTTTGTTTCACAATGGGGGGCCGGTATCACCATGTTCTATTGTTTCAAAACAGATTTGTTGCCCACCATGGGCAGTTTGCAAACAATGACTTCATCAATTATTTTTCTATTTTGGAACGTCTAGGAGGGGATCTCACATAAGTGGTATTATAATGTGCTTTATTGGCATAGTAGTAATTTTTTCATCATGATTTAATTTAGGGGTTAGGTTTAAGTGACCCTATCCCTCGCTCAAAACGATTGTATTTGAGATTTCATGCAAGAGAAGAACCATTTAGGAGAATTAAAAAAAGACTTAGGACTCTGTTGCATAAGCATTGCTCTCTGAAGATCAACCAACAGTGGGTAGCTTTTCAGAGGGCTTTTGACAGGCAATTGGAAGGCGTTATGTCTCCTCCTCCTCCCTGCTTCGACACCTCCTGACAGCCTCGCCACAACTATGGTTGCAGGGTGGTTATGGCTCAGCCCCATTCTTTTAAATTGTTTGTATTTAGCGGGATGGTACTGGCACTGCATATGACAGGGGGGGCCATGGCAAGTTAAAAATGTGGCTCAACTGCCAGTCTTTACCCCCCTCTTCACAGGTATGAATGTGAGCCAGTGCTTTAAAGCACATTTCTGGCAGTAATTTTATAGACCCTAGAGGAAAAAAAAAGTCGGTGGTTGCAATTTATGTCACACGTTTTTTGTGCAGCGTTTTTTTTTTAAACGCAATTTTTTGGGGAAAAAAAAAATACACTTTAATAATTAAAAAAAATAAAACATATACCCCAGGTTTTTTCCTATAATATGAAAGATGATGTTACGCCAAGTAAATGGGTATCTAACATGTCATGCTTTACATTTGCGCATGCTCGTGGAATGGCGCCAAACTACAGCACTTAAAAATCTACATAGGTGACACTTTAACTCTAATCTGGTAACCCGTAGAATATTTTAGAGGGGAGGTCTAGTGCTAGAATTATTGCTCTCACTCAGACGTTCACAGCAATACCTCACATGTTTGGTGCAAGCACTGTTTACATATATGGGCATCACCATTTTTTTAAATTTTTACACTGTTCCTTTAAAAAAAAATTGATCACTTTTATTGCTATCGCAAGACATGTTCCTTGCAATAGCAATAAAAGTGATAAAAAAAAGTTAATACAACATGACAGGTCCTCGTTTATGGGGAGATTTTGGGTCTAAAAGAGCCCAAAGCTCTCCTCTACAAAGATAATTTATTTTATTTTTTTTTATCTTTTGCTTTAAGGAGAAAAAAACAAAACAAAAACATGTTTTGGCCTGAGAACAGGGAGTGATTGCTCTGGTCCTCCAAGGGCATAGAGATGAATGGTAGCCATCTTGCCATCGCTCATCTCTTAAGGAAAACACTGTCGATGCCAGATGGTTCCCGGGCTCACTGATCGGTAACATACACCCGGGAAGCGGTGGGAGGAGGAGGGGGGGGGAAACTCATCTCTCCTGCCGCTTCTAAAAGTAATCCCGCGGTGAATCTGATGCTGGGATCACTTTTGTCTGAAAGCCGGCCGCCTGATGGAAAAGAAAATACTGGGGTTATGACATCTAGCTTCAGCCATAACCCTGATATTTAGTGTAAATTTAGACGTAAATTCCCAGTTAGGCGGTCGGCAACTGGTTTTTAGCCACCATGTGAATCATTTTTGGTAGCATCACCAACATGGATGAAAAATTCAGGTAGTTTTATACTACCAGTCTACCACCATTTTAAAAACCTGTTGCTAACGCAGACCTCACCCACCCCTACTACAACATTTGGCCAAGTCTGTCAGTGTAATGGGTGCAGGGTTGGGAATGACGGGAGTAACATGGACCTTCAGACCTCAGTGCCAGAATCGGGCACAAGCAACGACAATGAGGGGATTTTAAATGGTATCTATGACTTCCTTTGTGAATTTCCCATCTCAATGTTTGGCACCAACAGATTCAGGTAGCTGTCTGTAATAGATACATGAATCGGCTAAAAGCCTACACAATTTCAATGTGGTGATTAGCTCAGTTCTCAAAGGGTTGTCTACGATAATATTTATGAATTGCTGCCCATTATTCCCCTCTCTGGTGGACCATTTCTCCTACCTTCTCTCTGTTCCGATGTTGCAGCCTACAAAAGGCATTTGACAGTTCTGGGACTATAAACTGTCTGCACTGCCATGCAGTGTTGCTCCTACCTTTTTGACCCATGATTCAATACTGAGTCCTGTAGTAATGTAGGGGTTTGGAGGAAGGAGCCACAGCATTTGGCAGAGAAAACAGACATCTGTGCAACATTTTCAGTTTCCACCCAAATACCTGGTTGGGCTGTAAATTACGGGTGACAGGCAATACTGAAGCAGAAAGTAGTTACCAAGGTTTTGAAAGTGCCTCTGGGATACCAGTATGGGGTCTAATAGACCCCCAGTGTCTCCATGAAGAGGACCTGTCACCTGCCCATGCCATCACATTGGGGGCTTATTAGTCCATTTGTGATGACTTTATTGCTAAGAATAAATACATAAACAAAGTATATATATATATATATATATATATATATATATATATATATATATATATATATATATATATATATATATATCACACACTTTGTTTAACACCCCCACATACACCCTATATAAAAAGCACAACTTAGTGTGAGCTTTTTATGTAAACTGCGGCCAACATGTGAGCAATCGCTGCAAACATCAGAGTGAGAGCAGTAGTTTTAGGGACATAATAATTCACAGTGATGATGTGCTTAGTATGTAAAAAAACAAGCATTTACAAACGTGATACCCGCTGTTTAATGGTTTTGCACAGAGCAGCCCTTACTCAACTTTTCTTAGGTGCCCCGTTGGCACTTCTGGATCATCCCCCTGCCAAGTGCCCCCATAGAAAGATGTTTGCTATGGGGCACTCACATGGGCTTGCTCCAGAGCCACGCTCTGTATGTGTATTGACACACCATGTGCATTTCAGCCCCGCCCCCTGCTTACTGAATGTAATTGACAGCAGTAGGAGCCAATGGCTCAAGCTGCTTTGTTTGAGCCAATTAGGAGGGAGAGCATGGAAAGTGCCTTGGCTCTCGTGCACATCTCTGGATCACAATCGGGCTCAGGTAAGTTTTTAGGACGCTGGCAGGGAGCTTCATGCAGAAGGTTTTTTGCCTTAATGCAGAGAATGGAACTGCTCCCTTTTAGATTGTTAAGAGCAGTGCCCTCCTGTATTAAACTGTATTGTAATTGCGCTGCGCCAAGTGTGGGCGCTATATAAATCCTGTATAATAATAATAAAGATAAAAAACCTTCTGCTTTTAGAACCACTTTAAACTGATAACCTGTAAAGGCTTTTAGCGTTAAAGTGTCACCTCTGGAGAATTTTGGGTACCATAGTTTTTTGTGATTCCATAGGCGTGTGCAAAGAATGGACATCTTTTTATTATACGCAACATTATCTTTTATATTTTACCAAATTACGAATATAATAGTTTGAACTAAAATTCATTTCAGTGTATTTTTTCCTGATTTGATAAATAAAATCTACAAATATCATGCAACGTAAAAAAAATTGCAACTACTACCAATTTATTATTCTCCAGAGCCTCTGTTTACAGAAAATAGATCATTTGGGGGGGATTAAAATAAAATACAGATTTTAACATGTGTCCACAAAATTTATAAAAATTGCCCTGGTTGTAAAAAGTTGCCCTGGCCAAGACCAAATGAAAAAAAAAATGAAAATAACTGAAATAAATGAGGTGCAGCACTGCTCTAACTCTGATAACAACATACAACGTAATCTCAACCTTGTGCAAATAAACACCAAACAGTGACCATCTTCTATACATCTATCCCTGCAAAGTGTGTAGCACCCTGTAGTTTAGTAAGGGAGCGCCTCACAAATTTACTTGCCAAGAGTAGTTATCTTGGTCAATTGATAGAGATCTATTGATTTCTCCCTAAGCTTGGCCTTGTTGCACTTTTCTCTTCTACCACTAGGTGGCCAAGTACTCGGTAGTACTATATACGAGAAGGGCAACCGAAGTTCAGGTTGTGGACATATAGGTTATCGCAGCCAATGGGCAGGGGTTTTCTTGAGGCCTTTGGCCTGCTTGGAGAGCCTATATATATTTTCAGGTGAGGTCAGAGGATCTGTTTTGTGCCACCTGGACGGCTGTCTGGGTGGAACTGTGTACTGGCTGGGCTGCTAGGCCAGACATTGGGCTTATCCCAAGCACATCTGGCTGCTAGGCTGTCTGAGGGCCTATCCAGAAGTAGGAGAGCAGTGCAGGGTTGGGATTTCGGCTTGCAGTTCAACCAAAAGTGACAGTTCTGCCAGCCAGAGAACCTGTCATGGTTGGAGTTAGAAGGAAATCTGTTGCCACTAAGGGACCAACCACCTTGTTACCACAGTGAGTAACTGAAGGAAGTCCCGGAACAGCATTATCACCACCCAGGAAACTTCAGTGGGTATCAATCCAGGGACCCAGCCAGTGGAGGCGACGCTGGCAGAGCAGCCTTGTGTGTCCAGCCAGGGACCAAGCAGGCCAGCAGGGAGTGAAGCTTGGGAGATGTCTTGAGTGCCAAGCTAGGGACCTAGCAGAGAGGCAGGGGTAATGCTTGAGGAAGATACCACCGTGAAGATTGATGGAGCTCAAGGGATTCAGTGGATCTAGGGAGAGACTGGGAGCTTAGTGGGCTGAAGAACTACAAGGAGTGATTGTAGTGAAAGGAACGAACGGTTAAAGACTGTTGCCATAGGAGTAAGCATTCCAGCACAAGCAGATGTGGCGTCTTGCTGGATGCCTTTCCCTGCATGCGGGTCCTCCTATTGAAGTCTGCCAATTGAACTTGCAACTACTTAAGGGTGTTCTGGCCCTAACCCTCTCTGCGTAAAAAGAGGAAAAAAAAAATCTCTTTTGCATTCAAGAAGTGTCTGGCACCCAGTGACTTTAACCACCTTGCACCCACTAAGCCTCACAACCCACGATACACAGAAAGATGTCAGCTATCTCTGGCCCTGGAGGTTCTCATTCGACCTAAGGAGGCCTGGGACCTTGCTACATAAACAAAAATGTGTACAAAAAAATAAAGAAAAAATAGTTAAAGGCTTGATCAAGGTCAGTGTCGGGATTTGTTTTTGGGTCAAAAGGTCAGACTCTGTATATTGTAGGATTTTAAAAAATGTCTTTTTAATTTAGTGTCAGTGAGTCAGTGAAAAAAAAAAAAATGCGTATTGTTTTATGGCCCACCTACGAGAACATACAACAAACACACACATATGGTATTGCTGTGATCGTCAGGAGAATTGATTTCTGTTCTTTTAGTGGTAGGTTATGGTAGTAGCAAGAAATATGCAGCTACATTTAAAAAAAAATTTGCCATTTTGGGCCAGGTTTCCTTTTGATAATAGAATCAGGAGATAGCTGTTACAATTTACCATCAAATAAAAGCCTAATTTGTCATAAAGCTAAAGTCCACCTGGATACACAAAGTAGTTGCAATTATATGTACAGTTTTACAAAATTGGGTGTGGGCATTAAGGTTGGTTATGATGGGGTTAAAAGTGCCAAAACAAAAAATTCCACACTATTAAGCAAGATAAAAACATTTGTTCTTTATTCATTTTTTTACTTGTTTGTATTACACAAAACCCATTTAAACATTTTTTACATTTATTATATCATTTCTGATCATATATGGGGTGTGTGCAAAATTTTAAGATATATATTATACACACTTTTTATACAAGTTTAACATTTAAAACACTGTACTGTAAAATACTGCATTGTAAATCATGTAATTTTTGTAAATCTGCCTCTTTTCAAAATGGGGGGGGGGAACATCAGTCCTGAGGGTTTTCATACATTATGCTGCAAGAGAAAAAAAGTTTCAGCAAGATATAAAATCAGTTAATTCAATCTTGTGCTATTCTTTAAAATGTTTTAAAAAAATCTACAGCTTTCATCAAAACCTGGTGATCCTGCCATGAAGATCCTTGTTTAGGCTCTTTTATTAATAAGGTGACAATGCTTAGTCTTCAGATTGTGCTCCTGCATGGTTACCTTGTCACAGGGGCTTATAAACTGAATGAGGGCCTAGCTGTTCCCCAAGTTGATAAAGGCTTCACCTTCATTATGTATTCTTGCAGCCCAATACTTGAAAAATGTTTTATGCGCAAACACTGGTTTGACTCTTGGCTAAACTAAACTATTGTAAATATAATGTAGCACTAACTCTCGGTGAAGCTGCTAGTTTAAAGCGGGCCTGTCCTCTTATCTATTTACCCCTCTTAAATTGTTCAATCCCCTTGGCACAGCTGTAGTGCAGTGTTGTAATGATATGAGTATTGACTTTAACCCACAATATACACTTATATTTACCTCTACCTGGGTGTCTGTAGCTCCACCTGCAGGAGAAATAACAACACTGCACACAAACTTCAATAATAACCAGAAATAACTTCTTTCTTTGAGTAAGTAGTATATTTATATAAAGGGTTATTACAATGACTACACGATCACACCAACGTAGTGCAATAGTATGGTAAATAGTTATGACAATTAGTAACATACACAAATATACCTAATTGTATATATCTATACCAGGGAGCTCCCCCTGCTATAAACTGTAAAGTCACTATACTTAGTAAATAAATGCAGAGCCCTGCAATAAAAAAAAAAAAAATAGTCTTGACGTCTTCAGTCTTCGCTAGCTAAGAACTAGAAATTGTAATCCACAAGGGGTTTCTCTTGGGTGTTGCGCAGTGTAAGGTAATACACTAAGGCAGTTATAATCCGGCAGACTAAGTGTTCTCATATGAAGAAGACAAACATCTAGCATCCGCTCTTGAATACTGAAGTCTATGCAGATGTACTGTTTTCCAACTTAACTTGTTCTGTGGACTATCAGTCCCAGCAACACTCTAACAGTTCTAAGTGTGTGTGTGTGTGTGTGTGTGTGTATAGTATTAAACAAACTTCCGGGTGTTAACCACACGGGATCCAGGCAGATGGATGTCTCAGCTTCAGCAGTTCCCAGTCCATATGAAGACACCACCACGCCGTCACAATAAAAAGGAGAGAGGAAATGGGACTTTGTATGAGGCAAGTCATTGAATTGTTCAGTTTCTTAAAAAAATAGCAGATTACATTAAGCAAAGTGTCAATCTGTAATACAGGACACAATCCAGTGTAATACATTTGCATAAAAATAAAACAATTATACAGAAGAAAGTACAAAATAATAAATAAACATAATTACAAAAGGACACTCATCCATTCATAAAAGTTCAATGAACATGATCGATTTTTACATGGTAGACCAAAATTGTTTAAAGCATCAGTTTGATATAACGCGACGCACGTTTCATGGTTCTTGCCAATCATCAGGAGTAAGATGCTCTGAAAATAAATCAGTAATATTTATGAGTAGGGATATCCTTTAAACGGAGAAACAATCTCTCAAAATAAAGGTGTGTAACTTACAGTGCGGCCAAATGGTGGCGCCCAACCTAGAATCCAAAGGAAGAAGAGGGACAAGGATGATCATCTCACCCGGGGCTGAGGTGAGGAATCCCATCCAAGCCAGAAACAGCAGCCAGGTGAAGACCAGGTGACCATGTCACAACCATGTGGTTCTGGTGTGTGCTTATCTGTCCAAACTGCTCTGCAATGGTAAGACATTGAAATCATGTGAAATTAATGTGTGTAAGTAATGAGTGGATCCTATTGAATGGATGAGTGTCCTTTTTGTAATTAATATGTTTATTCTGTACATTTATGCAAATGTATTACACTGGATTGTGTCCTGTATTACAGATTGACACTTTCCTTAATGTAATCTGCTATTTTTTAATAAACTGAACAATCCAATGACTTGCCTCATACAAAGTCCCATTTCCTCTCTCTCCTTCTTTTTGTTGTATACATATTAGGGATGGAAGCTTGTCATTGCTAGAATTATGTTGTGTTAGGTCGCATCTACTATACGCCGTCACACTGTTCCGTTCACTAACGACCAGGAGTCCTCAGTTACCTCCCCACAGGTCTCCGGAACGATCACTTCTGCTGCTCCAGCACACTGTGATACGACGGCAGGATCCTTGCAGCTGCTCCGCTCCTTCTCAAAGTAGGCCGCAACCCTGTGGGACACACACACACCCACAGAGTCCTGCTGGCAGGCCACGCGTCCCAGGAACAAGAGAGTTAAGATGGCCGCTCTCAGCCCTTTTATATCCTCCCACAATGCAGTTCAGTTCAACGCTTGTCCAGGAGCATTGTGGGTAGGTCACGGCTAAAGTTCCGAAGTAAACAATCAATCACTTCACTTAATCATGAAACGTAAAAGTATTGTACCTTTTTCAATTATCCACAAGATGGCACTATAACAACTTATGTATTGCATAACACACATATGACTAAAAACAGTTGTCAGCACTACAATAATATACTATGATTAACGCACACTGGACTTTTTTTTTCAGCTGCTGTTTTTGGCTTCAGGTATTTTTTTGCAGCCAGTAAACTCCATAGCATGTTATCCTATGTGGCCATGTACACGGCTGTTGTCAGCATTTTTGGCAGGGTATTTTCTGGCTGAAAAAAAAACCCCCAGAACTAGTGGGTTTGAAGAGGCATTTCTCATCTGTAAAAACTCTGAAAAAAAGCTGAAACGTGGCTATTTGGAGTTTAAGCATTTTTGAGCCATAAGCTTTTGTGGGAGTATAGTTCTGCTAGAAAAAAGCTAAAGAACACAAACGCTAATAAAAACGCTACTGTAAAAATGCTGCAAAACTCATACTACTTCTACAGCTAACACTACTGGTGTTTTTATAATGTCCAGTGTGCATGAGGCCTCAATCATCTGGCTGCTAAAAATGTATGGCTGCTAAAAATGTACCACATGCATGTACTCTCCAGTAACTAAAACCAAAATTTTGTGATTGTCTGTCTCATCTGTACCAGTAAAGTCCAATTTAGTGAATAAAAAGTGTATACAATCTTTATTATGATTAAAATCACATATTTAAAAAGAGAAACCTTAAAATTCTCCCATTCCCCGCATATAGTGAAAGGACCAACACAGTATATCATTTTTTATTATATATATATATATATATATATATATATATATATATATATATATATATATATATATATATATATATATATATATATAATATATATAATATATATATATTATATATATATATATATATTATATATTTTACACACACTCATTTGTTTAAACCCCAAGAAGATTTACCAAGAGATTGGAGGTCATCAGCCAGCTGGGGGGGGGAGACCTAACACTTGGCACCCAGGAGGGGCCCTGTAAGGGGTGAAACCAGCTCTGTTATTTGACCATCTGTCCCTATAGATGGATTGAACTTGATCTTATGTTCCCAAGAAGTTTGCTGACATTGTGTTTGGAGGACCTTGGGACTTACAGCTGGATATTCCAAGCTAGAGGCTATATGGCTAATAGTGCACCTCCAGATGGTTTTTTATGAAGGGGATCGATCTTAGCAGAGGAACCCCTTATAATTGGTACACAAACTTCTCCATTTGGCCAGGTTGGTGGAAATTGCAATTCTTTTGGAAGATACTAAATTCCTCTGGCCTTGGATTGATTGAACTGTGTCTATTTGCACTCCCCCACCCCGGGATCTACCACCACATACTGCTGGTCCTCTGCCATCCTCTAAATATTGCCTTCAGAATACAAACTACTTCACCCCTACTTCCCTGGTACAATACTTGGGCATAACAATTATTGGCAAGAGCACAGTCATGACTACAGGAAGGGTGGAGAGGTATGTTGTCACCACTCTCCCAAGTTGCAGCAAAGCCAATGTTAACACCAACTGCAAAGTAGCACAAAGCTGCCCAGTACAGGGCATGTTAGTGAATTGGCCTGGGTTCAGTTTTCATTAGGATCTGCAACCCAGGCTAAAGTTTGAAAACTGACCATAGCGATGAACCCCACTGCAGTGTATGGAAGCTGAATTTTGTAATTTGTGGCCCTGTACCAATGAAAAAAAAAAAAAGGCAACATTAACTGTGGGGGGGGGGGGGGGGGGTGCGTGCCCATGTAGGCATCTTTTTACAATAAGTTAGCCCCAGATATCTGGCGCTCACCCCTAAATGACTGACTAGGAGTATATAGTATCCAACGTGTAGGCAATGACGTCATCCCCCAAGCACAGCTTTGATGAGGAGTTGATTGAACATTTCCTCTGTTTTGTTAAACAGCTGACGGTAAAGATCCAGGGGGAGCGCAGCTAAACAAGGCAGCCCCGCCCACCTGGTTTAAGCCGACCAATCCCAGACATAAGGCTGGAGACATCACTGCTGACAGTGAATGCCGCCGTATGTCCGGTGAAGTTGAAATAGACAGACATACAAGAGTGGGGACATCCCTGCTGACAGTGAATGCCACCGCATGTTACATAATACTGAAACAGACCAACCCGGGGATAACAAAGACTGATGACAGCTCTGTGATCCAAAAGGTGGAACTGCCAGAGATAGATATGTAATGGCCAAATCTGCAAAAAAAAAAAAAAAAGAGGGGGGGAGGAGACAGGAGGCTGGGGCGTGAGATAGAAAGAGGGAACCCTAACAGGATGACTTTCTCTCAATACAGGAGGAAACAATCGCCCCTGACACAAATATCTGCCCAGAACTGTTGAGATGTTGCCAACAGCAACCAAGACCACAACTAGGGAGGAAAGGTGGCTCCCAAAACCAATGGGAGCCTACGTGTGCCAGGTGCAAATTGGTAGCCACAAGCCTAAATGAGGAATATTGAATAGGACTCTGGAACACAAACTCAACATATATGCAAAAAACCTAAAATAATACATAAGAATAAGCAACCAAAAAATACCATTTAATAATTAAATTGAAATAAAATTATATAGTACCCCAAATAGATAATGTCATTCTGACACACCTGCTAGCAGAAAAAAAATGAGAGAAAAAGAAAAGGAAAAAAAAAAATCAAAGCAAAGACCTGATAGATTTTAGTCAGTTTTTCCTGAATTGAAGCCTTCCAAAAAAGGCCTGAAACTTTCAGCCTCATTGAGGCCAGGTGGGGTAGTAGCATCTAAATATCTAATCCAGTGCATTTTGTGCTGTAATAGAATTTTGTTCCAATCCCCACCTCTAATAGGGACATGCACTCGATCCAATACTGTGAAATTCACAGATGGCATCCTGTATCCATGTCCCTTTGCCACATGTCTTCCAAGAGGTAGGTACAGATTACCAATCCGCATACTATGTAGATGCTTACTGACTCGGGTCTTCCCGACATAAAAAGCACCACTCTGGCATTGTACCAAATACACAACTCCCCGAGTCTTGCAGTTGGCAAAATGCTTCATGCGGAAATGTTCTCCATTGGGCAACTGAAAAAAAGTTCTCTTATTGAGCACCGCACAAAATGAACAGGATCCACAGGGGTATGTTCCCCATGCTTTACATGGGTCCGGTCTCTGATTCCCCTTATATTTACTCTGAGTAAGCATCTCCGCAAGGGGGCCTGCCTTTCTAAAAGCGAAGTGAAATTTTTTTTTTCCTGACGCCTTCATGGCAGCACACACTGGGTTGTGACTCCGCCCCCACAACCTGACAGGATTGGTCTAGCTATAAAAGTTGAAGAGAGATGACCCCCACCATTCTCTTTTTTATCCTCACCTGACAAGATGGTTGGACATCGCAGAGCCTCTTACCGCATCGCCCCAGCAGGTTCAAGCCTCTCCTTTTTTGAAGTCCCTCCTGTACAGTCTCTAAAGGAGCTTCTATGGAGGGAGCCCCACTCTGGTGGTCTCAGGGGCAGCAACATGGATCATCTGGCACAGAGTAAGCTTTAAAGAAGCTTCAGTATTGCAGTGGTCTCCACTTATAATCTCATTTCTCCTGTAAGTTATTTTTACTGATCTTTCTTTTTTGTTCCTGGAAATTCTTGTTTTCTTATTCTGAGCTCTGTAGTCCCACAGCGCTCATGATGGCCGTCGGCGCGTCTCGCCCCGCATTGCGCATGCGCGGGGGAGTCAGATGGGGACAGCTTACTTCTTTGCCAGCTCCCAACATGGCGCCGGAGCCGTTGCGACGCTTCTGCGCATACGCGGAGCATCATTTTTGGCGCGACGGCGGCGGTCTATTTAAAAAAGGGTTCTGGCTTTTAAAAAAACAGCAGTTTGGTATTCCGCTTGTTTATGCCTGCTCTTTTTTGCATCCTGGAAAAGAATTTCTCTCTGGAAGCTGGTAAGTCCTTGTTATCCTTCCTGATCCATCGTTACAAGGGTTTTTAAAAAAAAAAAAAAAAAAAATAAAAAAAAAAGAGAAAAAAACTGTATATATATGTTATTATTTTCTAGGCATGGATAGAATATATATATATATATATATATATATATATATATATAAATAAAAATTTGTCTTCCTCTTTTAACCCATTCCAGACCTCTTTTATTCCTGCCTGCCTTCTTCCTCTCTGCTCATGGAGACCACTGCCCAAGCAGACCACCCACGTCCAGTAAGGTAAAAGGCTGTCCATATGGTAAGTATTGAAGAGAGAGGAAAAAAAGAGCGCACATCTGCTGACAAGACTCCTTCTATCAGTCCTTCCAGGTCTGAATCAAGACGCAAGGAGAGATCAAGTCATGCCTCAAGCAGAAGATCCCGCAGAAGCCGATCACGCTCCTCATCCCGTCACAGGCACTCACGCCACAGTCATTCTCGACCTAGCCGATCTCATCATAGAAGAACACCTTCGTCACATCGCAAGAAAACCCAGCACACTCGTCCCGCAGCCAATTGCTGCTGGGTATGTGGCGCTACTGCTTTGCCAGATAAATTAGTATGTCGCTCGTGCTTCAATGAAGCTACGAAGGATAGAGAATCAGACGTCAGAGAAGTAACTGACCTGATTCGGGAATCTGTCAGAGAATCTATAATGGGGTCAACTGCACCCCTGCCGACCAGGTCAGACCCAGGTACTTCCATGGCTCCTCCTCGCTCAGTGATCGAGGCAGGGGCAGAAGAATCTCCTTCAGAAAACGAAGATCCAGAAGTACCAACAGGTTTTGACTTCACCTTAGTCGAACCCTTTGCAAAGTCTGTCAAAGAGGCCATAGGTTGGGAAGAATCCGAGGAAATACCTCAGAAAACGCGGAAATATTTTCCGAACCTAAAGAGGGATCCAGAGACCTTCCCCTTCATTGAGGAGCTGTATGATTTAATAAAAGATGAATGGGAAAGATCCGACAAGAGGCCTAACTTAAACAATAGACTTGCAAAGATGTATCCTTTAAGAGAACCTAACGTCACCTCCTTAATTAATGCCCCGGTTGTGGATGCCTCTTTGATGCGTCTGGCAAGACATGTCACCCTACCCATTGAAGATGCTGTCTCCTTCCGCGACGTCCTAGATCAGAAAATCGACCTAGAAAAAGCCTACTCCACAGCAGGAGGCGCTTGCAGACCAGCAGTCACCATGGCAGCGGTTGGTAGAGCCATTACAGGCTGGACTGTCAATATTGAAAAATCTCTTCAGGGAGAGATAGACTTGGAGAAGGTAATTTCATCCCTACAGGAACTTAAATTAGCAGGCGATCTTATCGCAGAAGCCTCCGTGGACATTATTAGGTGCTCGGCCCGGGCAATGTTAGCCTCGGTGATGGCAAGACGAGCTCTGTGGCTAAAACCATGGGTAGCCGACGCAGCATCGAAAACAAATTGGTGTAGAATTCCCTATGATGGTTCCAATCTCTTCGGCTCCAAATTAGATACAGCAATTTCTAAGGTGACAGGAGGAAAATCGTGGCTCATTCCCTCTGACAGGAGACCCAAGAGACCAAGAGGTCCTGCTTATAAAAGGTAACCTTCCCGAAAGGTACAGAGAAGCCAAAACCTACAGACCAGGCAGAGAGTTTAAGAGAAACTGGAAGAACACACAGTCTTCCTTCCTGAGGATGCGAAAAACCAAGACCACCCCTTCTACCGAGCAACAGAAGTCCTTTTGAAGGTACGCCCGCCCATCTTCCAAGGGTCGGCGCCAGACTAAAGAAATTCATACAAATATGGTCAGAAAACATCAGGGACCTTTGGACCATTTCTACGATCAAGTACGGTCACAGGTGGAGATTCCTGAACGAGATTCCCAGGAACCACTTTCTGCCAACCAAACTCCCAGCTTCTCCAGACAAGAAAAGAATCCTTCTGAAATACATAATGGAACTAAAACAAAAGGAGGCAATTGTGGAGGTTCCACTATGTCAAAAAGGCAGAGGTTTTTACTCCCCTCTGTTTTTGGTAAAAAAGAAAACGGGGGATTTACGGCCAGTACTGGACCTCAAGAGACTAAACAAAAATATCAAGTTAGAAACCTTCAAGATGGAAAGCCTACAGTCCATACCACTAGCAGTGAATCTAGGAGATTGGATGCTGTCCATAGACTTATCAGTTATCTTCACATCCCAATACACCCTGCTTTTCAAAGGTTTCTCCGCTTTTCAATCAAACAACATCACTTCCAGTTCCAATGCCTACCCTTCGGCATCTCATCAGCTCCCAGGACCTTCACCAAAGTTCTCCTGCCTCTCATCGCATACCTCAGAGAAAAAGGTCTAAGAGTACATCATTATCTGGACGATATACTTCTTCTAGCAGAAAGTCGCCAGGTCTTGATACAACACCGAGAGATCCTACTATTAACTCTGCAAAAATTTGGTTGGCTGGTGAACTGGCAGAAGAGCAAGCTTCAGCCCACTCAGAAGATGATTTTTTTAGGTGCAGAACTAGACACCATCCTGAACAGAGTACAGCTTCCTCAGGAGAAAATCAAGCCTCGGATTCAGAAAATTCAGAGGCTAATCTCGGTTACACACTTGCCAGCCAGAGTATGTATGAGTATCCTGGGCTCCATGTCTGCAACTCTGCCCATGATCCAGTGGTCTCAATGGCACACAAGAATCTTCCAGAATTCCTTTCTGAGGCAGTGGGATGGAGTATCAATGCTTCAGAGAATCTACATACACAGGTATGTGAAGCAATCGATGTGGTGGTGGACACGACCCAGAACTCTCAAGAGATACAAACCTCTAGTTCCTCCACAACCAGAGGTGGTCACCTCAGATGCCAGCCAGCTAGGATGGGGAGCCCATTACCAGAATCTAGCAGCCCAAGGGCAGTGGAAGTTTCAGGCCCATGGGATAGTATCCAATATACTAGAGCTCAGAGCGGCTTTTCAGGCACTTCTGGCCTTCACTCCATACCTGGTAGAGAAGAATGTCGTAATTCGAATGGACAACAAAGTCGCTGTAGCGTATATCCAGAGGTAAGGGGGTACAAGGAGTCGCACTTTGATGCAGGAGGTACGCCCTATTATGGAGTGGGTTTAAGTGCACCTAATAGACCTGAAAGCAGTATATGTCCCAGCAGCTCAAAACATGCTGGCCGACTATTTGAGCAGGGAACTGCTCTCAAACAACGAGTGGTCATTGAGCCAACAGGCCTTTTCCCTTCTTTCAAGAACCTGGGGAACACCAGAGATCGACCTAGCAGCCACACCTGCGAACACCAAATGTCGGAGATTCTTGGCAAGAGCAGCCTTCCCATCAGCCGAGGGGATGGATTGTTTGACCCATCCATGGAATTTCAAGCTGGGTTACATTTTTCCTCCAGTACCCTTAATTGCGAGGTTCCTATCCAGGCTTCGGAAATCATCAGCAACAGTAATAGCCATAATTCCCTTTTGGCCGAGGAGACCATGGTTCACAACCCTACTACAACTCAGCTTACAACAACGGCTTCCTCTCCCAGTAACATCGGATCTCCTGTCCCAGGGTCAATTTCTACACCCAGCTCCAGAGAAGTTACATTTGACAGCATGGAAATTGAAAGGACTCGGCTGTTAGAGCAGGGATGCTCGCAGGAGGTCATTTCTACTCTTCTACAAGAAAGAAATAGGAATAGGTTTTGTTCTCTGGCCCAACAAAGAAAATGGAACCCAGTATCACCAGAGACACCGCAAGTTCTGGAATTCCTTCAGTTGGGTATTACCAAAGGCTTAAGCTCAAGTACTCTTAAAGTCCAGATTTCGGCTCTTTCGGCTAAAACAGGCATTAGATGGGCACTACATCCGCTAGTGATCCAGTTCATGAGGGCTTGCTTAAAAATCAGACCTCCAAAGAAACCCACATTTCCAGCATGGAATCTCTCCACAGTACTCGATGCATTATCTAAACCTCCTTTTTGACCAATTGAGTCAATCTCACTTTGGAACCTGACTTTAAAGGTAACCTTCCTTATCACCATTACATCTGCGAGAAGAGTTTCAGAACTTAAAGCACTATTAATAACAGAACCTTACCTAATCTTCTATCCTGATAGAGTGGTACTAAGACCCTCGGAACGTTTCACTCCCAAGGTATCATCTTCTTTTCATTATAATCAAGATATCAACCTTCCATCCTTTACTAACGACCAGGGTGATCCTCATGCATTGGATGTCAAAACTATCATTTCCAGCTATTTGGAAGCTACAGCCTCTTTCAGAAAATCAGATACTCTTCTCATAATCCCTCACGGTCCTAGGAAGGGTCATCCAGCAACTTCCCGAACAATCGCATCCTGGCTGGTCAACACCATTAAAAAGGCATATTCGTCTCAGCAGCTAGCCATACCAGAAGGCATCAGGGCAAACTCAACCAGGGCAGTGGCAACTTCATGGGCAGCATACTGCAGAGTTTCACCGGAGATAATCTGTAAGGCAGCTTCCTGGTCGTCAAGACATACATTTACTTCTCACTATAAGATTGATTCTGCGCATCTAACTACAGCGGACTTTGGCAGATCCATTATTACAACCAATTCCACAGCTCTTTAGAATAATAAATCTTTAATTGCACCCTCCCGACTGGTGAGTTATTTCCCAGTGTGTGCTGCCATGAAGGCGTCAGGAAAATGGAAAATTGTATACTCACCTTTCCGTAATTTTCCTTTCTTGACGCATCTTCATGGCAGCACACAGATTCCCACCCTGTCTTAAGATGATATATACAGAGAATGGTGGGGGTCATCTCTCTTCAACTTTTATAGCTAGACCAATCCTGTCAGGTTGTGGGGGCGGAGTCACAACCCAGTGTGTGCTGCCATGAAGATGCGTCAGGAAAGGAAAATTATGGAAAGGTGAGTATACAATTTTCCGTTTTATATAAAGTCCTTTTATTAAAAAAAAAAAAAAAAAACACACACACCAGAAACTCCCCTCTCCTACCCCCCCCCCCCCCCCAAAAAAAAAATATATATATATATATATATATATGCCCCTCAATGAAAAGCCAACATCTATCAAAATGTCCATTATTGTAGATACAGCACCAGTAATGAGTGCCATGATGACGATGGTGCCTTACTGCTACATGTATATTAAATGTTGGAATTTAAACAGTACCAGGAACCTGGTTAATATTGACCAAATCTAGTCATGACTTATTTGGTCAATGAAACCATGTCACAACTGAAAAGCAAGCTAATGAGCAGCATTGTAGGACACCACCACAATATAACAGATTTTTGGTTGCACCAGCTAGAAGTGTGGGTGGTAAGGTGAATCGGCCAAATTGTTTGCCCTTTTTTCAGAACTGCGAACAGGTTGGATTAAGGTTGAACTCATGATCCCTAGTGATAAGGTCAAGGGATGTCCTTTCCAGAGACACTGTCACCTTGTGCTGTCTACATGTAGGCATGACCCTCAATGGACATAATGTGGTCCTTTTGGAAGATATATTCCGCATAATTTGGTTCTATTTGAGTTTTACATGCATGACCTAGATGAAGAATTAGAAGCTACAATTGGGACATTTTTTGGGACCTTATGTCTTCACAGACACCTCCCCACTGCGCATGTGCAATCTGCACTGTGTGGATGTTAGTGCAGCTTTCTGGGAAGGAAGGGAGCAAGCTGCTAATAGAATCACCTAGGTGATACCAGTGGACGTGGGGAGGAGGGACCTGCTCCCCCACCCAAAAACAAAAAAACAATGCTCCAAAAGAAGAGGAGGAGGAGGGGGAAGAAGAAAGAACTTCTTCTGTTTTTCAGTGAAGTTCCACTTTAAGACCAATATTTGGGTTGAGGCTTCAAATTCAGGGGCAATTGGTCTGGAAAAACATTGCCGGCAAGATATGATATTGATTCCAGAACAGCAATGAAAGCCTGACAGGAGTTTGAATTCTTCCTCCAATCAACAAAAATAGGTGGGTTGACTCACACTTTAGGCCTTAACACTGATCTCCTAATCTATGTAAACACCACCTAAAAATGACCATGTTGAAGCTGGGATAATGATACCAAATCTGGACCATCAGAACTATAAAACTGCCATTTTAAGCAATGACTGATGAAGGATAGATGTGTGACTGAACTTACCTGGTCCATATACAAGTCTGAACCCTTGACTGTTGTATAACAGATGTGATTCCCATTACCTAAAAAACCCCAACCTCTTAACCTTATTCTAAACAATCAAGACCAGACCAGAGGGTTGGAGTTATAAAAGGCCGTAGCAGCCTACTTTATTAAACAATAAATACCATAACAAAAACACATCTGTTATTCAAAGATTCCTCATCTATCTAGCGTTGGTCTTTGCAGGAGATTCGTAAAACATCAGTAACATAACCATATTGCACTGCGGCCCTTCTCTTAATGAAATAATAGGCCTCAAGCCGACAAGCTGGCTCAGAGACAACCAATGACCGCAGTGCCCCCATTAACACTTTCCGTCTAACCTCCGTTATCCGGAAACCACCATCAGTACCATCAGGACCATAGCAACGCTAGTTCCCGAAATTCTCATTGTGCCATATCTTCTTTCCCCTGCAAAGACCAAAACGCCCGCCACAGCACCCAAAGGTAACAACCTTACCTTTTGGTGCACCTCCACAACCAAATAGCTCTCTGGATACCGTCCTGCAGTCCCAACGCCCACAGATCAATACCCACATCATTTAAATGAACGCCATCTCTCCTCAAGTACCTCCAAATTTCGAACTCTAATTCCAAATGCCTAATAGCCAATCCCCCATTCTTCACCATGAACTTACTCACCTCCCGGTTAATCTCCCTCCGTGCCCTATTAACACCCTCAAACGACCTGGCCATCCTCCATATTGTCCGAGCCACCATGTCGGACCAAACTATAACCATCTTTGAAAACTCCTGCATCCAACGCCAGACATCAAATTTGATGTCCCGCGATATATACACCATAGATCTCACCCCCAAATCATTGCCCCCTAAATGCAAAACTAAAACATCCGGTGCCCTGTCCCTAAGCGCATAACGCTGCACCTCAGAAATCAATCTTCCCCACAACATACCCGGGAACCAAAACCACTTAATGCAGGCTTCCTTCCTATGAAAAACCCAACTGTCTACCTTCAAATCTCACATCTCCCCTCCTGGCCCCGTAGCTCACAAAGGAATGGCCCAATATCCAAACCAGGCCTGCCGCTGAACCTGTAAAGAAAATGACCCAAAAAACAATACCCATGATCACCAGTATTCTGCAAACCTAACCCCCAATATGAACAGGATTCTTCCCAATTAGCATTTTACAGCCCCACCACCAGATGAGACCTAACATATATCTGGAACCTCCGTGATTCCCACCGCCCTATGCGTTTTACAGCCTCTGCATCCATCCCATTTCTAGCCGCCTCTGTCGCAGCCCCAATCCGAAAGGAATGAGATGAAAATTCCTTCTCATTCAAACCCAAAGCCCTTAAACATTTCCTAAATACGGTCACAAATGATAACGTGATAACGGAACCCCATCGAAATGCACCAACAAGGGACCCCCCCTTTGGCGGATACCCATAAATCCCTTAACTGCTTCCACTGGGCACAATGCCGAACCCGGCACTGGGAAACCTGCACCAACCTCCCTTTACCCATTTGATCCGTCTTTGACCTACGAAAATATAACAAAACATCCTTTTCGCATGTCACCTCCTGTATCCCAATTCCCCCTTGTACCTTCTTTGACGGACTAACCAATTCCCCAATACGAAATGCCCCGAAGAAAGACAGCAAAAATGCCGCCGTAAACATGGTGCACTCGTAGTCAGAGGAACAAACCCCCACCAACTGTGCTACCATACCTGTTAAAATCTGAAAGGTTATCGTCTCCTGGAGTCCGTACGAACCACCGATTGCCGATAGCCTTTCATTGCCTGCCTCACCCAGAAATCCTTTGTAAAGTCAGGCTGGCCTTGTAATTTGAACAAAAACGCTAAACCCGCTAACTGCTTATGCAGTGCCGATGCAGGCACTCCCTCCTCCATCATTCTCGCCACATAATACACCAGGAGCCCCACTGCACCATCCACCGACTCATCACCCACCTCTTGCACCAACGCCTGCCACTCATGCCATACTTTCGAGTATGCTGACCAGGTCACCTCACTTACCGACTTCCTGATCCATCCGGCGACGAAGCCAATGCTATCCCCCACAACCATTCGGGACAAGGCACCCTGTGCCGCTCCGCCTCCGCCGCCAACTCGCAGAACCTGTCCCACTGGAAGCGAGACAGCGCATCAGCGATAACATTCTCCACACCCGGGAGGTGTACTGCATGAATGAAAGCATTCAACTGCAAACGTCTCAAAACCAAGTGTTGTAACAACCTAATCACTGGCGGGAATGATGCAGTAATCCTGTTAATCACTTGCACCACACCTAAACTGTCCCCATGAAACCGCACTTTTCGATCCTTAAAGGCCCCACTCCACAATACAACTGCTAAAACCACCGGAAACAGTTCCAGCAGCACTAGGTTTTTTGTAAAACCCGCTTCAATCCATTCCCCCGGCCATGTACCCGCACTCCACTGCCCGTGAAAGAACGCCCCATAACCTGTGGAAACGGCCGCATCCGTGAACAGTTCGAGGTCAAAGTTGCTGACTGGCTCCGACATCCATAGCGCCCGTCCATTAAAGGATTCCAAGAAGGTATGCCATACCCTCAAGTCCTCCCTGTGTTCTTTTCTCAATCTCACATAGTGCCTTGGGGACTGAATACCAGCTGTGCTGGCCACTAGCCTGCGGCAAAAAACCCTCCCCATTGGCAAACTGCAGCACGCACAATTCAGCTTACCTAATAGCGATTGCAAATCTCGAAGCTGAACTTTGCGCAACCCAATCATACCTGCGATTTCCCTTTTTAGGTCCGCCAACTTATCTTCTGGTAACCTGCATTCCATTGCCACCGAGTCCAGGACAATGCCCAGAAAACTGATGACCTTACCAGGTCCTTCCGTCTTCTCGGGCGCCAATGGAATGCCAAACCTATCCGCTATGTGCTCCAGCGATGGCAGGAGCACCGCGCAGATTCTGGAAGCAGCTGGTCCTATGCAAAGGAAATCGTCCAAATAGTGGATAACCAAATTCATGCCTGACACATCCCGTACTACCCATTCTACAAAAGAACCGAACTGTTCAAATAATGCGCACGACACAGAGCAGCCCATCGGCAAGCATTGGTCCACATAAAATTGGTTATTCCAATGGCATCCCAGCAACCGGAAACTATCCGGGTGAACCGGGAGAAGCCGAAAGGCTGACTCCACATCTGCCTTAGCCATTAACGCTCCCTTGCCGTAACGCCGTACCCACCCCACCGCCGCATCAAATGATCTATAAGACACTGAACAATCTGCCTGATCAATTGCATAACTCACCGATCCCCTTTTCAGGAAGGAGAGGTGATGAATGAGCCTAAACTTATCCCGTTCTTTCTTTGGCACCACCCCCAACGGGGATACTACCAAATCGGCAAAAAGCGGTAATGGGAAAGGACCCCCCATTCTCCCTAAAGCCACCTCCTTATTTAGTTTCTCCGAAACCACGTCCGGATGTTGCATTGCTGACCTCAAATTGCGCGGAACGGGGGGAACAACCTCTAAATTACACGAAATCCCAAAACCTACTGTAAAACCTGACTCTAACAACCTCGCCGCCTCCCTGTCCGGATACCTACTTAGGAACGGCCGCATTCTGCGCACCTTCACCGGGGTCCTCCCTCTAGTTTTCAGCCTCTCCAGCGCGGCCTTTTTTCCTGTTTAAAGCATCTGGACCCCGGATGAGTTCCTCCGCACCAAGAACATTCATGCTTGTACCAACATGCACCTCCAAACTTACCGGTCCCTGAATTATATTGCCAACATACCCCTTTTTTGTTTTCGGCCGATTGTCCCTGGGCCGAAGGTCCACCGGCCCCTCCTGGAAAAAACTGGCTGGGAGCCCTCGGTGACGTCATCAGGCGCATCCACAAGCTGATGTCCTTGTGATCCCATCTCAGTTCTGGCCTTACCGCTCTGCGTTGACGAAATCATACCGCAGCCATCCTGTACCGCCATAAACCCTGTAGGCCTCCCCTATAGCATCCTGGTAGCAGAAGATCCCCGAATAATGTTCGGGATTCTTCTCCCCTATGACACTTGCCATTATCGCGAACGCATGTAACCAGTTCCTCGTCCTCCTTCTTGGAATCATCCGGTTTTACCCTGTCCAGGTTACATTTTTCTAAAAGCAGCAGGGAAAATATCTAAACGTACTCACCTTTCCACAGTTTTTCCCGCACCTCCTGTTTCAGATGAGCTCCCAGTGGTCCCTCAAAGCAGACATATACTTCACATTTTGCTGCATCTCCCAAACTGACGATGTCCTGCCTTCCCTCTGCCTTTGACGTCCCCTGCGGGGAACTACCCACCGTTGACGCCACAGCAGGAGCAGGGATTTTAGGCGCAACAACTGGCACCACGAGCTCCCTCCAGCCGCACCGGCATCCCCGGCACTCCCACTTGCGAGACCCATGCCGATGCTGGCCCAGCTGCGACTCTTTCCGCATTCTCAAATTTCTGTACCAGGTCCTTTATTCCGGCCAAAAAACCCCAATAACCCAGCAGTCCCCCCGGACGGTCCCGAAACCCCCGCACCCGGAGCGGACCCAGCTAAGCCACTACTAACTCCAACAGTATCAAACATTCCCACAACATGCATAGAAGAAGGTAACTTACTCGGCTGCACAGGCGTGGACCCCTCAGCCGATCGTCCGTGTTCCTCCGACCGCACGCTCCCGGTTAATGGCCCCGCCTCCTTATCAGATCCGAACTGGTTTCCTGGGGACCTCAGCTCCAATCCTTCTTCCTCCTCAGATGATGGCCCACCATGCGATGCAGCCCTGGTTGCCGCTAGAACTGCTGACCTCCGACCCTGCCTCCGCGCAGCATAGCCCTCTGATGATTTTTGGACAGCCTTGCCAGGACCAGTGCATTGAACCTCAGTCCTGCCAGCCTCCGCTCTCCCATGCACCAATCCTGATCTCCTCCCACGATCGTTCTCTTTTTGGTCCCCTGCTGCAGTGTTAGAAAGCCCAGGGACTGCCACCATAGCCCTCTGCTCCGTGTGTCCTGTCCCCTGTGACGCCATCCTCCTCTGCACAGCGTGTCCGGTCTCCTGTGACAGTCTCCTGATGGTGGGGGAGGGGCCCGCACTCACACTGTCCCTGCGCCTTGTAGGCCGCATGTTCCCCCCAGGGGCCTGCAATGAGCTGCTCGATCCCCCCTGCTGTCCTAGAACACTAACCGGGCTCCCCCTGGCCACTAACGCTGCCCGCTACGCCGCCGGACCCGACAGGGTCCCAGCAGAATCACCACCCCCCACCCTCCGCTGCGGTCCCGCATTGCGGTCCGGGGAGAACCGATCCGGCGGTCTGGACCTCCGTCCCCTCGTACCTGGCAAAGGCTCAAAGCCTTGTAACACAGTCCCCAGAGTGTCCTATAGCCATGAAGCCCCCCGCGCCGCTGCCTCCTCCCTAAGCTGGGCCAAGATCCTCTCCACATCAGCCATGCTGTCTGCTCCCTGGAACTTTCCCCCACGCTTGTGATGACTCATCAGGGCGGGGACAGAATTTAACACCTTCCATGGCCCCTCCCCCTCGGCACCAAACATTTTCCCTTTCTCATGATACCATCTCCCTGTTAACCCTGTCATGTCCGCCCTTCGCCTATGTATTTCTTACTTTGCTCCGGGCTTCTCTTTCTAGAGACAGCAGAATTACTGGTGAAGATCATCTGCATGGCACTTTCCAGGAAAGTAATGGAAGGTGGCAGTGTCTGCCCACAAAAAAAGAGATTCATGTATGCAGCAAACGGATACTTCCCTTTGTAGATCAGAAGATTATCAGCACAGCCTTTGTTCATGTCATCATCTACATCAAAATCTGTGAAGGTGATCTTTACCTGGAATAAGAAGGAGCATATTTGATATGTCAGGTGTCTTGTAAGGTGAGATGGGACAAAAGGACAAGCAAAATAAAAAATAAAAACAAGAGACTTAAAAACAAAGAGAGAACAAAAAAAAAATTGTAGATATTTTGCCCATTAAGCAAAATATTGAGATTCTGCTTTTGGTATGATTTTGCACATGGAAAATTAGATGTAAGATTTGGGTAATTATCCATCTTACATGAAGTTTGGATATATTGCACATCCTTACCCGATAGTTGGTGTTGGTGATGTTCCAGTAACAGAAGGCATTATTGGTGTAATTGTTTGGGAAGTGATAACTCCCTGTGGGGCCGACAACTTCAGGGTGCCATTATAAGTTGGAAGAGAAGACATTTCAGTATAAACACAGCTATACAATGTATTTGACTCTATGGTCAACTGCATAGATTTATAGACTTGGTAAAGCTACATCACACACTTTTTTATAAAAATGCAAACCTGCAGTATTGTAATAAAAGCCTGTAACCCAAGGATGCAGCAAGATAACTGCAACCACAAAAGGTGTGATATGACAAAGCCCTCATAAGCACTGTCAGTTTACCAAAGTTCCTATGCGAGAGAGAAAAGCATAATACCCCCGTAATTTTTTTTTTTCCTGATGAAGAATGTACACACCCACACACTAACTATTGGCATTTGTTGCATTTAGCTAGCCATAAATGGTTCAAATCTTGGCTATTACAGCAGGGACTGGCTGAGTTTTGAACCATGTATGGCCAGGCTGAGTGTACCCAAGTCAGTCCATTGATCAACTTGGGTACAACCAGCATGTTGGATTTTCAGCATGTTATTGCCAGTTGGCTATAGCTGCTAGCAATATTCACCTGGATAGGACGGGTCCTCACCAACAGGAGAACAAAATCGTACCACGCGACAGATTCCCCTATCAACACTGACTGTGTTGATGGGAGAATCTGTTTGATTGTGTTTCCTGCAACCTGTGGTTATAGTTGTAGGGGGGGGGGGGGGGGGGGGAAATCACATCTGTGGCCTGCTTTACTTCCATATATTGTGCTGTGTCACCACCCTTAGCCAAAAACATTACCATTGTTCTATCTCAATTTGGGTTGTTTTAAAAGCAACCTTGTGAGCACAGAATAGCTTGTAAAAGAATTTCATACCTGTGATAAAAGATGTTCTATAATTACCTGATTAGTTGTAGGGAGAATGCTGTCTTTTGGTGCTCACCAGGAGCTTTAAGTATTTCATACTTTCTTGTATGTGCATTGCCTGCTCCTCCACCAAATGCTGTGATTTTTTTTTTTTTTCTTTATGAGATCCTGTGCTTACAGGGGCACTACTGTAAACTCAATACCATTTTGAATGTTTCTCCATCTTTGTATACCCGACTCACTTATGTGATGTGCTTGCAGGACTTAAAGTTTCAGATCAGGGTAAAAAGAATCTGTCACTTTGCCCATTCCTTCTGGGTAAGGGGGAGCATGTGACCTTCTCTAAAGAAGCAATACGCAGGCCTGAATGGCCAATAGGGCTCAAACACTGTCGCATGGGAGGAGGGTGGTAAAAGGTTTTACTGTAAAAGCTCTGACAAATCTTGCCACAGGTTTGGACTCCAGAAACTGGAGGAAAAGAGCATTGGGGCAATTATCACTGGTAAGGGGATGAGGGAGATCTTCCATGAGTTCTTGTCATTTTACTCTGGGCAAAATGACAGATGTACAATTGCCAAGCTGCAACATCTGATAGATAAGATCAAATAAGCACAGTTTAAATACGAGATACATTTGTAGCAATAACTCATGGTGGAGCTGCTGGTTTAGGCGGGTCTGTTACCTTCACTCTGCTTCCCTCTGTTTTCACCTGCCCTGGGTCTAGGGTTCCGTTGAGTTTACCTCTGGACGACACATGCACCAACACTGGAGTACGGTTTTAATGCTTTATTAAAACACTTGACTTAGGAAATAGCAGGAAAGAGGCGGAAAGGAAACTGCGGAAGAAACTCAAACATCTTCTTGTAGGGTTCTTTTAACAAATGTTCGGTTAGAATTCAGATATTGTATGGAATGCGCTCCCCTTGTGGGACACACTCCTTGCTCGTCTGGATAGGCCTCTCTCACCAGCCTAGCAGCCAGTACGCAGCAAGAATCAAAGTCTCTGCCACAGACTTGCTTGGGAATAAAATCCGTACGATCCTGCCACAGGATGTATCAGATTTTCTGTAATGAATGTCAGTCACAGTGCCTGAACCTTTAAGCCAACCCGGCAACACTATGCTGTATAGTTAGTTACTTTTGGATACGTCCTCCAACCGAGTCACTAGGCCCCTCTATAGACCAGCATGCTGCGTGATCCCTCCAAGATGGGTCCTCCCCTGGGATCTCCTCAGTTGTCCAGCTTCGTCACAGAGGACCGACAGCTCAGGACCATTCCTTGGCCGCGGTGGTAGGCCGCAGACAAGCCTCTGGACCCACCCCTGCGCCGCAGTATCGTGGGCCCCTGGAATGGAGGACCATGAGGTAGCTCCTTAACGCATACCTGTCACCCAGGAGGGCCAGCAGGTGGCTGTAAAACGAACCCCAAAATATGGCATCTGTCCCATAAATACCCTCGTCCAGAATGCAACTCGGAGGACCACCTCCACCAAGTTGTCTCCGGGACAGAAGAGCATCCATACGCTTCAACATGTTGCCTTCCCAACACTAACCAGTGATAACAGCGACACCCACCAGTCAGCACGGAAACACACACACAATGTCAGCCAAGCTGGAACAGAGGCAGACTTAACCTTCCTAACGAACAAGTTACTAAATTTACCTAACATATGGTAGATTGCAAATCTACCAGCGCTACACAATGTTGGTTGCATATCATCACTGCATATTGAGCCGCATACAGTTTTTCATTTTACAAATATCAAACACATCAGTCTGGTCATAATACACGTCAGTTGAAGAGGTGGATATAGCCATAAAAGTATCTAAACCCAAGAAAAAAATTACATTTGTATTTAATTACTCTTTAAAGTGTATGTAAAGCATTTTTGTTTTTCATTTTCGATAGAATAAGGAATGTTGACAGCTTATTGCCTGTTGTGTCCCCACTGGTAAGGTCCACCCCTTTGTTTGTCCTACAGACTACTATCAATAAAACAAAAAGTGATGGCAAATAAAAAAAATGTATTGTGCAGAGTAGCATGTACTGTACAAGGGCAGACAAAAAATTAACCCTTCCCTACTCAACCAAAAAAAAAAAAAGGTTTTGGCTATATATATTAATACACATACTTAGCCTGACAAAACAGGTGCTGCAGTGGTGGTTGTCTGACCATTAGACGCTTTGGAACCAGATGCTGTGAAGGAAAATCAGAAAACATAAAGCAGAAGCAATTTGAACATAAATTAGAAACAATTCAGACATCAATAATTGAAGCTGAACTCCAGGCCAGTGTTTCTCAACTCCAGTCCTCAAGGCGCCCCAACAGGTCATGTTTTCAGGCCTTCCATTATTTTGCACAGGTGATTTGATCAGTTTCCCTGCCTTAGTAATTACCACAGGCATTTCATCTGAGGGAAATCCTGAAAACATGACCTGTTGGAGCGCCTTGAGGACTGGAGTTGAGAAACACTGCTCCAGGCAAACCACAAAATAGATGAAATGCAATGCAGCTGAAGTTTAGTTCATCAATTTCTGAGGTTTACACAGCTCTGCCATACAACACAGTCCCATAGTCCTGGCTGGGGAGGGGGAGACCCCCATTTTTCTGTGTTAGTTAACTTTTTACAGGTCTTACCAACACTGACTGGACAGTGAAAGGAGAAGCAGGAGACAGATATGGTCATCTTGGTCACTCTGCTCCCCTTCCTTCAACATGTGCCTTGCACTGTAGCACATCTGATTGTCTCCCTTTTTGAGATCTCCTGTACAGGGACAAAGATCAATTCAGGTACTTTTTTACAAGTGATGATGTCTTAACAGAGCTACGCCTGCCTGGGGTTCAGCTTTGAAGATGACTATGAACCTGGTGCTTTGCCAGTATGCATTTTACAATCTACAAGTATACACCAATTAACCATAACATTCACTTTAATCAGTGTTTATCACCGCTAACAGGTAAATCGTTACAATGGCGCATGAAAATTAGTGGGATATATTAGGCAGCAAGTGAAAATGCTTTCCTGAAGTTGATGTGTTGAAAGCAGAAAAATGTGCACTCAAAGGGATTTGAGTGATTTTGACAAGGTAGAGGAAGGTAAATTGGGAAACTGGCAACAGGATCATTGGCAGCCAAGGCCCATTGAAGCATGTGGGAAGTGAAGGCTGGCTCCTGTGGTATGATCCAATAGAAGAGATACTATAGCTCAGATGGCTGAAAAAGTTAATGCTGGTTCAGGTAAAAAAAGGCAACAGAACACATGATGCAGTTTGTTGTGCATGGGGCTACATAGCCACAGGCCAGTCAGGGTGCCCATGCTGACCCATATCCACAGCCAAAAGTGTCTACAATGGGCATGTAAGCATCAGAGCAATGGAAGAAAGGTGGCCTCATCTGATGAATTTAAGAATGGTTTGAGGAACCCAACAATAAATTCGAAGTGTTGACTTGGCGTCCAATTCTCTATATCTAAATCAGTTTGTTTAAGCATCTGTGGGATGTGTTGGAAAAACAAGTCCAATCCTGGAGGCCCCACCTTACAACTTTTATAGGACTTAAAAGGATTTTCTACTGATGACTTGGTGCCAGATACAGTATCACCGCATACCTTCAAAGGTCAGGTAGAGACCATAGTTCAATGGGTTATGGTGGGTGATCAAAATGTTATGGCTGATCAATGCATGTTACCAACTATTAGTAGTGTAACTGTCAAACACCCCTCTTGGAGATGGGGGGGGGACAAATCATAGCCTAATAAATTAAGTAATGTATACATTTAACAGGTCTGTATCTTTTTCTGGAATACCATCTGACAAACATTTCTAAGAGCAAAGTACAGAACCACATTGCAGCTAATCAGAATCACCTTAAGGACCCTTTCACACTGGAGCGGGAGTGGTGTCGGCGGTAAAAGGACTTCTGCAGTTTGCCCTTACCAACAACTTTTTTCAGTTCACCTCATACTTTTATCAGCAGATCAGGGGCACCTCTATGGGGGCAGCGTTAGCTCCTTCGTACACTTGCCTCCATTTAGGTTGCTGGGAGGAAGGGGATGTGTTTTTTGTCATCCCCTGTACCCTGAGTTACATCGATGACTTACTGGTCATCTGGACCGGTGACATCACTACCCTCCATGGATTCATTGACCAACTTAATGTCAATGAACGTTATATACATTTAACCTACACACGATCGTTTCCAACTATCCTTCTTCGTTGATCTGCTAATAAGACTGGAAAATGGGAAAATCAGCACATGTACATATCGCAAAGAGACGGTGGCTAACACTCTTCTACAGGCAGATAGCCACCACCCCCTTGGCTAAAAATTGAATTCCCACTGGGCAATTCATGAGGATAAAACACAATTGCTCTAGTAACTCTGACTTTCAGAGAGCGTGTAAAGATCTATATGTGAGATTCCATGAGCGGGGATATTCTCACAGTCAGATCCAGAATGCGAAACGTAAAGCAGCTGCACGGAGCAGAGAAAGCTTGCTCCTTACTGATCCCAATTTAAAAACCAAAAAACAGCTGGAACCTGGTACTGTAAGATTGATTACCACTTTCGGTGCCCAATGGAGCTCCGTTCGTAAAACACTGGAGTATATTAACAAACAACAAGGATCTGGCTAGGCTTGTGGGCGATGGCCCCAAGATGGTGGCGCGTAGGTCCAAGAATTTGGGGGACATCCTTGTCCATTCTGAGTTTGTCAGATAGCAGGATTCTACCTGGCTGTCTCAGTATCCTCGATGCAAGTGGATGTTTCCATGTACTAAATGCCAAATATGTCCTTTGGTGGACAGAACAAGTGTATTCATGGATGCCATGGGACAAAAGGAGTATGAAATCGGGGACCTGATTAACTGTTCTACCACTCGAGTGATTTATATGATCACCTGTCCTTGTCCGAAGATGTATATTGGCAAGACTAAAACTGGCCATACACCTATAGATTATCTGCAGATTTTCTATGGTTAGATGGAAAAAGTGGGAGATTCCTCCATCCACAAAGTTTAGGGAACGTGGAGAAATCTGTTGCACTTTTTCCATCTAACCATAGAAAATCTGCAGATAATCTATAGGTGTATAGCCAGCTTAAGAGAGCTCTCACAGTGAGAATAGGGGAAGATCTTAGAGATATTAGGAGGGAGAAGGAGAGAGACCAAGAGAAAAAAAACAAAAACAAAAGACCAGTTGGCCAAACATTTTGCTCAATACCATCAAGGCAAAACTGATGAGTTGAAAGTAAAGGGGCTCTATGTCCTAAAACTACCGGCAGGGGGGGGGGGGGTGATTTCAACCGTATCCTACTACAAAAGTGATGGATATATAGGTTAAAATCCCTCGCTCCCCTGGGTATGATGAACACCAAACTAAACCTGCAGCCATTTTTGGAGTAATAAAAGCTGCTATATGTCTTATGGTTATTGCAGTTTGGCCACTCTCTCCTTATTTATCCATCTCCCTCTCTAAATCCCTTGTCTGCCGTTTGTCTTGTCTCCTCTTGTCTCTAACCTTTTACAGTACCCTGCTGGAGCTTATGACTAGGATTCTGGTCCATGTCTCTTATAGACCTTCTGTATGATAAAAATACGGAATGGTGGATGCCTAATGACTGACGGCCTACCGTGCTATTACACAGGACTGCCATTCATTCATGGCACCACCGTCTTGTCTTTACTTTGGCTTGATGTGATAGTAAGCATGACTGCCCGTGATTTGCTGTTGCTCCATATGTATACTAGTAATGAATTATAAATATGTACTTAAAAGCTCTGAGGATGGCATAAACTAACAACAAACATATGGAAGATAAAATTTGAGCTTTTTTTTTTTACCTTGTCACTGTGTATTTTTTGTAGAGACGTCACCACGGCCCGTGAACACCGCCTAGGTGATCTCCCCATCTGAATGGGATGAGGAGAGCTGTGCACCAAGTGCTGGGCATATACATTCCCTGCTGACCTTGACCTGGATACATTGATGTAATACCGCTGAACTCCTGAGAGTATACCACGCAGCATACCGCACAGTATCCTGGTCCAATCTTTGGTTTTTGGACACAAACGTATATACAAGAAGTGAGGATGTAGCGTAGGAACTCTGTCCTTTGGTGACACAGGAAGTATCAGTCAGCATATCTGTACAGCGAAGGGAAGCAGTAATGTAGAAAACCACTATTTTGCAGACATATGTCACCTGATAGACTCTATTGCTTTCTGTGAAGTGTATGATCCATGTGCTGGTCTAATTCATAGACAGCTTTATGTGCATGATACAGGATGAACTATGTTACTGCATATATGACAAGCCATGAAAAATGACAATCAGTATATGCACTATAAAATCCTGATTTAAGGATATTTTACTCATTAGCAATCAGCACATTGCTCATCAGTGGCTATCTTGCATCTGAACCCCACTTTCCCTGGATATCCAGGCTCAGCTAAACTAACAATACATTACCCAGGAATTTTTGAAGTGACTCCTACATAAATACTTGACCGTATATAGTTTATTTTTTTAGAACAAAGAATGAACTATTTTTCCTTTTAGCTTGGAAACATCTGTGACACCAGGAATATAATCAGCAATGCACTTTGATTTCTGCAACTTTTTCACACCCCTGGGGGCCACACATGCACTGATATCCTATATATCCAGCAATAATATCTAAACTCAATATCGGCAATTTGGCCGTTGGATCTCATTGTATGTGTGGTGATTTAGGCACCCGGACCGTTTCTGTTATTTGTTTGTCTATTGTTTGTTCTTGTCCATATATGTTTTGTCTTGTTTTGTGCACCCCATGTTTTGGTGCACCCCATGTTTTGGTGCACGAGTGGTGCTAAACAGCCTGATATCTAGCAAGACCAGTTTTCCATAGCTACTAATTACTGAGCACTCTCTTTTTAATATGCGTGTGGTTTTTCATATAAAATTAGTAAAATAATCTCTTTTTACTATCCTTTTGATCCTCAATAAGTAATCAGTAATAATCACCAAACATATGGGCATATGATGAAGGCTTGGTCTTCTCTTTTTGGTTTGTGAGGACATGAGCAGTAAACCTAATCTTTGGCAGTGTTTTGTACACCAACTGCGTAGAGAAAAGCATATGGCATTTTTTTGACAGTTTTAGAAGAATGTAATACAAGGGCTTTAGATTGAAATGGGTAATTTACTATTAAATGACATTTAATTCTAGCCACTTGACCACTGGGCACTTAAACCCCCTTCCTAACCAGACCAATTTACAGCTTTCGGTGCTCTCACACTTTGAATGACAATTACTCAGTCATACAACACTTTACCCATATGAAATTTTTATCCTTTTTTTCACACAAATAGAGCTTTCTTTTGGTGGTATTTAATCACCGTTGGGTTTTTTATTTTTTGCGCTATAAAAGAAAAAAGACTGAAAATTTGGTAAAAAAATGAATTTTTCTTTGTTTCTGTTATAAAATTTAGCAAATTAGTAATTTTTCTTCGTAAATTTTGGACAAAATTTATACCGCTACATATCTTTGGTAAAAATAAGTACAACTTGGTGTATATTATTTGGTCTTTGTGAATGTTAGAGAGTCCAAAAGCTACGGTGCCAATATCTGAAAATTGATCACACCTGAATTACTGACGGCCTATCTAATTTCTTGAGACCCTAACATGCCAGGAAAGTACAAATACCCCTCAAATGACCCCTTTTTGGAAAGAAGACATTCCAAGGTATTTAGAAAGATGCATGATGAGTTTTTTTGAAATTGTCATCTTTTCCCACAATTCTTTGCAAAATCAAGATTTTTTTTTTTCTTTTTTTTTTTCACAAAATTGTCATATTAGAAGGTTATTTCTCACACACAGCATATGCATACCACAAATTACACCCCAAAACACATTCTGCTATTACTCCCGAGTATGGCGATACCACATATGTGAGACTTTTACACAGCGTGGCCACATACAGAGGCCCAACATGCACGGAGCACCTCCAGGCGTTCTGGAGCGCCCAGGCCAATTCTGACATTTCTCTCCTACATGTAAAAATCATCATTTATTTGCTAGAAAATTACATAGAACCCCAAAACATTATATATATTTTTTTTAGCAAAGACCCTAGAGAATACAATGGCGGTTGTTGCAACTTTTTATCTCGCACGGTATTTGTGCAGCAATTTTTCGAACGCGTTTTTTTGGGGAAAGAAACAGTTTTGTGCTTTAAAAAAAAACAAAACAGTAAAGTTAGCCCAATGTTTTTGCATAATGTGAAAGATGAAGTTACGCCGAGTAAATAGATACCCAACATGTCACCCTTCAAAATTGCACACTCTCGTGGAATGGTGCCAAACGTCGCTACTTAAAAATTTCCATAGGTGACGCTTTAAAATTTTTTCCTGGTTACATGTTTTGAGTTACAGAGGAGGTCTAGGGCCAAAATTATTGCTCTCGCTCTACCGATCGCAGAGATACCTCACATGTGTGGTTTGAACACCGTTTTCATATGTGGGCGGGACTTACGTATGTGTTCGCTTCTGCATGCGAGCACACGGACATGGGCACTTTAAATTTTTTTTTTTTTTTTTATTATTGTTTATTTTACTTTATTTTAGTTTGACACTTTTTCCCCCCCAAAAAATTTTTTTGATCACTTTTATTTCTATTACAAGGAATGTAAACATCCTTGTAATAGGAATATGGCATGACAGGTCCTCTTTACAGTGAGATATGGGGTCAATAAGACCCCACATCTCACCTCTAGGCTGGGAAGCCTGAAATAATAATTTAAAAAAAACGATCTTGGCTTCGATCGTAGCGGTGAGTCGGTAGAAGCACCGGAGGGTGGCGGGAAGGGGGGGGGGCGTCCCTTCTCGCCTCCCATAAGAACGATCAAGCAGTGGAACAGCAGCTATGATCATTCCTATGGTGTAGGAAATCGCTGGCTGAAAAAGCTGATATCTGAATGATGCCTGTAGCTGTACCCATCATTCAGATATCCCCGCTCAAAGTCAAGGACGTCATATGACTGTGGGCGGGAACTGGTTAAAAATTGCGGAGTATATTGCAGAGTAGTGCCGGGGTATATTGCAGAGTAGTGCCGGGGTATATTGCAGAGTAGTGCCGGGGTATATTGCAGAGTAGTGCCGGGGTATATTGCAGAGTATTGCAGGGATGGCTGAGCATTGAGGGATGGATGGATGTGACTGCAAATGTCACTGAGCACCGCTGTGGGCACTACACATGCAGCCCACAGCGGTGCTGCCATCCGATCCCTCCCCCTCTCCGCTCACAGTGTACCGATCGGTACAGAGAGGGGAGGGAGGAACCGGCGTCATGAGATGACGCCGGTCTGTTGACATGTGATCGCTCCGTCATTTGACAGAGCGATCACATGGTAAACGGCCGCGATTAGCGGCCGTTTACCGTGATCCGCCGGGTCCTCTGGACCCAGCGATCACGGAAGTTCTCGGGGGCGCGCGAGAGCAGTATTCTGGGAGGACGTCCCACGGACGTCCACCCAGAACTAGCCGACCGCGCTGCAGCCTTCTTTAGGCTATGGCCCGGTCGGCAAGTGGCTTGATTATATATTTATACTACTTTTTTTTTTTTAAATATATATCTTGTGAGGGGGTTAGCTCGGCAGCAGGTGTTTGACCCTCTGGATGGGTTCACCACACAAAATTAGGCACAGCAGACAGCGTTGTAGGTGAAAAAAAACACAAGGTGCGGTTTATTTATGCTATATGCAGTGAAAAATATAACAGCAAAACAAAGAGACATGAAAAGAAATCCTGGTCAGCTTGACCGCTTACTACACACGTAGATTCCCTATCTAACAACTGGGTGCAGCCTTGTGCTGCCCCAGTCCCTATCTGTTTTTGAAGTTTGCCACACAGGCGTTAACTCACCGCACAGGACAGATTCCACACTCCCCAGTCCACAGAACTGGTTCCAGGATGGAGCATCTCCCTAAGCATGCTGGGGTTTTTCTATAGGTCTTAATGAGCCTACTTCAGCTGGGCTCATTAACTCTTCCCTGCAGGACTCCCAGCACTCCCCCTAGTGGTATAAGTCAGCATAAAGCCTGAATCTAGGGCATACATATTTTCCATCCTGGATGCAACCAGGTGATTTTACCTGCCTGCTGTCACAATCTATACAACTTTTTAATAAGATGTATATCTATCTATTTAGTATATATATATATATATATATATATATATATATATATATATATATATATATATATATATATATATATATATATATATATATATATAATCCCTATGAAAGAGATATAGATAGATATATGGAGATATAGGGGGTCATTTACTATAGCGCCAGGAAGTACTGGGCACTATGGCAAATAATAGCTCCCATTTTAGCCAAATAAAATTTCAACAGGCGAATGAAAATTAGCGCTATTATCGAGAAACACATGTTAGTAAATTCTAAGTTGGCGCTAATTAGCGCTTCCACGTATATGCAAATGCCAATTCCTATCAAGTTTTTATATAGTACTGCACTGTAACCATGATCCATTTATGTGAAAGAAAAATTTTTATGTGAGATGTTCTCTACTTCATGTGCATCTATTGATGTATGTTGCAATTAGTATTCCTAGGTTTTTTTAAGAATGCGGTTATGAATGATTATTACATAGTAATGTCTGCTATTCTGTAAAGTTACATGTATTAAACATTTAGGTTACCTATTTGTTGTATCTTGTTTTTTATTTTTTAATTTAGGTGACTATAAAGCGGTAATTATTTATATTCATTCTTTAATCATGCTACACTATTATGCAGGTCTCGTACTTAGTACAATGGCTTAGTGGTCTGCTCAGATGTCTCCACAGCACTCACGGTACAAGTTCAAATACCAGCCAACCTACCATCCCCCAGCTGTGTTTATTTTTTCAGTGCACAAGCGAATTAAAATAAACAAAAAAATGTAATCTACCCGTTAGTGTGTGGTGTTTGGAATTTCACACCATAATAGTATTGAATACTTGCATATCATTGCATGCATTTGAAGAGTTAATGTAATAGAATCAGCCAAATTTAAATTGCATTGGCTATATGGCATTCACCTATTTTCAGCATATGCTGCTTTGGCTAATTGTCATTTGCCTTTTTCACCAATTCAATCTTTTAGTATTTCTCTGTGGGATTTGAACCCATGAGTTCTTCAAGGTAGACGTGCTGACCACTAGCCTATTGGGCGTAGCACAGTCATACACAGAAAATACATTCACTAGTGTTTGATGTTTCTTCTCCCCGAGCTGTCTCTCCTGCTGCTGCCATCTTCTCCCGCTGATGTGTTCTTCCACGCAGCCGGTTACCCACTAATAAAAAAAAAAAAGCCGCTCTTCTTGTGGCAGTCTTCTGTGGCCATCCGATATTGTCCCCTGGAGAGTCCGCTCCATGGCTATGTAAGAGACGCCACACAGCGAAGGAAGACTGCCATAGAAGAAGAGCAGATTTTTTTTATTAGCAGGTAACCAGCGGTGTGGAAGAAAACAGCAGATGCAGAAGATGGCAGCGGCAGGAGAGACGGCTCTGGGAGAATACAGCTCATGGAAGAAGACAGCTCGGAGCTATTTTACAATAAAGAACTTGTCAAAAACCGGCTATTGATTTTTTTTTTACATTTCACTGCTTTTTTTGGTGAATGGGTAGGGGTAAAATGTACCCCATACCTATTCACATAGGGGGGGCAGGATCTGGGAGCCCCCTTGTTAAAGGGGGCTTCCAGATTCTGATAAACCCCCTGCCCACAGACCGACAACCACCGACCAGGGTTGTTGGGAAGAGGCCCTTGTCCCCATGAACATGTGCTTTGGGGCATGTGGCCTGGGAGGGTGCTCACTCGTCCCCCCCCCCCATCCTGAACTCCAGGCTGCATGCTCAGATAAGGATCTGGTATAGATTTTGGGGGGCCCCACATCAAATTTATTTTACATTTTGGTGTGTGGTTCTCCTTAAAGTCCATACGAAGGGCCTGGTATGTACTGGGGGGGACCCTACAACATTTTTTTCCTTGAATTTTGGAATTCCATACCTTAATATTATTAAATAAGTACATACCATTGCATGCATTTGAAGAGTTAAAATATGGAATAAACCAAGCTGATGGGCATTGGCTAACTATGCTTCTGAGTACAGTGCACACTTCCAGGAGGTGATGCTGTCAGTGGGATTTGAACTCATGGCTTGAACCTTTGAGGGCAGCAGGGTATACTGCTATGCTACAGAGCTGAGCACATACCTACAGAGAAAATACATTTACTAATGTTTGATTCTATACAATAATGTTTTTCATTTCAGGCATTAGTATTATAGTAACAACCATGCCGATGTGGCATTGGCTAATAGGCATTTGCCTCTTTTCAGCATATGCTGCTGAGTCTAATGCAAGCTTTCAGTAGGTGATACCATCTGTGTGATTTTCAGTCATTTGAGCACAATTATATTGAGAACATACGTTTACTAGTGTTTGATGGTGGGACTACTTTATATTCTAGGTATAATAGTACTCAGCACAATGACTTAGGCCCCTTTCTCACTTGTGCGACCTGAAAGTTGCAAGATTTTGATGCGACTTTAAGCAATGCCTGTGTAATCTTGAGGTCTATGGATGCAGGAGTCGCACGCAACTTTCCCATGATTTTGCATCAGCAATTTTGCCGCAATTCCAGGGAATGCCTGTGTAAACTTAAGGTCTATGGTCCTCAACTCGCATCAAATTCAGACCAAAGTAGTACAGGGACTACGTTGAAGTCAGTGTTACTTGAAGTCACACATTGAAAATCATGGGGTATGACTTGTGACATCAGAGTCGCATGACAAGTGTGACTCAGCCCGACTTTGTGAGCGATTTCAGAGACATCAGTGCACTTTCCTGCACAGATGTCTAGTGAAATCACATAGGTCCCAACTGTTCTCCTTTTAAGAAGGTGTCCTATGCCTACTTACTTTTGCTAATAGGTGTCCCTTATACCCATCTCAAAAAGTTGGGAGGTAAGAAAATCGCCCAAAGTAGTGCAGGAACTACTTTTGGGAATCATTGTGGCGTCACACCAATTCGGACAGTTCCATTGCCATCAATAGGCCCTGATTTGGCATGTCAATTCAGAGCTATGTGAACATGGGTGAAGTTGCATAGATATTAGAGCTGCACGGTTCTGGCCAAAATGAGAATCACAAATTTTTTGCTTAGAATAAAAAGATCACGATTCTCGCAACATAAAATCTTTCACATTATCCCCAAAAAAAAAAAATTGGGCTAATTTTTTTTTTTTTTTTTAATTCATTAAAGTAATTTTTTCCAAAAAAAATTGTATTTGAAAGACCGCTGCGCAAATACAGTGTAACAAAATATTGTAACAACCACCATTTTATTCTCTAGGGTCTCTACTAAAAAAAATATATATATAATGTTGGCAGGTTCTAAATAATTTTCTAGCAAAAAAAAAAAAAAAATTTTAACCTGAAACCAACAAATGTCAGTGTTTAGTGTATAAGTGGTTAAACTTTCCTTACTTACACAGAAGTCTATTTCATTGACAAATTGTTACAAGGTTTCTAGTTAGGTTCACTGATAAAGAATGTTCTAATTCTTGGCAGACTTCCCAATTTTTCTATTCCTTTCTTTTGATGGCTGTGGCTTCAGAAGAGCAGAGGGAATTCTTTGCATAGCAAGAATCGTGAAACGCTTTTTTCAAGATCGCAAAGGGGAAAAAATAAAAAATCACGATGACGATTAATCGTGCAGCTCTAATAAATATGCATGGAAATCATGAGGGACAACTTTTCATGTGACTCTGAGGTCCAAAGCCGCATGAAGAGTTACCCAAGTGTGAAAGTAACCTAATGAGATTAATTGATAACACCTTTGAATAAGGCCCCATTTGCACTTGTGCGACCTTAAAATTGCACAGCTTTGCCATGACTTGAAACAATGTCTGTGTAATCTTGTGGTGTATGGACCTCAAATTGCATCAAAGTCAAACCAAGGTAGTGCAGGGACGAATTTGCTACACTTTCAGGATGCACAAGTGACAATAGGGCCAAATTCAAAAGGTGTTATCCTTGAATCTCATTCAGACTGCTGCGACCTGAAAATCACGCTATTTTGCCCCCAACTTCTGGGCATGCCTGTGTAATATTGTACCCGATATACCTCAAGTCACACCAAAGTAGTACAGGGACGACTTTGAAGTTGGTGCAACTTAAAGTAGCACAGATATGAATGGTTATCATTGAGAATCGTGGGGTACAACTTGTCATGCAACTCAGAAGTCCAAATTTGCTGGAAAATTCGCCCAACTGTGAAACAAGTCATAAATATTTTAATAAAAGGAGCTCTCATTTATACTTGCATAGTCCTTACTGATTTACATCAGCAGAACAAATGCAG
Source organism: Lithobates clamitans (assembly GCA_037952925.1). Taxonomy (NCBI): domain Eukaryota; kingdom Metazoa; phylum Chordata; class Amphibia; order Anura; family Ranidae; genus Lithobates; species Lithobates clamitans. The sequence continues at coordinate 33,248 of JBBGZY010002579.1, read as the reverse complement.
AAAATGATGTGTGCACATGGAACGGAAGCAAATGTGTGGTGATGCCAAACAAATCAATGAACCCCATCCACCCCCACATTGATTAAGTACATATCCTACACTTACCCGGCCAATGAGCAGCACCTTGTCTTTGCTAAAGAGACCTCGCCATGTCCACCTAGATCAGTGTTTCTCAACTCCAGTCCTCAGGACCCACCAACAGCCCAGGTTTGCAAGATATCACCTGTGATGTATTACAGCTATCACTTGCTGCTCAGTGATTGCAGTATTCTAGTCTGCAACTCCCCAAGGTAATACTTAAAATCTGGCCTGTTGGTGGGTCCCAAGGACTGCAGTTGAGAACCACTGACCTAGATGGAGATCCTGACCAGCACAGGAACTTCCGGGTGCTGCAATGACTAATTTCCGGGTCAGAAGGTGAAACCACGCTTTTGATTGCAGCTGCGAATATTTGATCTCAACCACGATTAGTATTTTTTATTTTCTGATATGCAAATCTGTATTTTTTACATATATTTAAAGGTAAACTTAAGGGAGTTTGATAAGAAATGGTGTCCCTGGGTTAGCAGCAGGTGAATTACAAAGACAAAAGGCTCAGTTTGAGCCCTGGTTCACACTGACAGAGGGAGGAAAGCGTTCAGCTGAACTCACACAATTTCATTCCTGCATGTCAGTCCCGACTGTGGGGGGCGACATCGGTGCAGGTTTCTGCACCAATTAGAATGGTGCAATTGCCACCGATTTGACATGTCAAATCACACCAATGTGAACCAGAGCTGACACATTCAAACACTGCCTATCCACCAGCTGAATTCATTACCTGCAATTCTCCACAGCTGTTATATATAAAGATTCCACCTTTATCACTTACTTGCAGGTGTGCTGAAGCCTAGGTTTACATTGGAGCGATTTGAGAGCAAATTGCATGACAAGACACCCATTAGCGGCAATGGCACTGTTCCAATCGATGCGACACCACACCAATTTGCTAAAGTAGTTCCTGCACTATACTTTTGCCGATTTCAGGTGCGACTTCAATAGACATTTGTGTATGAAGCCACACGGATGTCTATCAAGTCGCACCTGAAATCACGCTGACCTTGCTACTTTGAAATCGTGCTACTTCAAGTGAAGTATCATCAATGTGAACCAGGGCAAAGAGATTCATTTTTTGGTGCACAAATACATATTGAAATCAAATATAAGAGATATTGCACTTTTCCAAAACCACCACTCACAAAAACTAAAAAGAGAAAGAAAAGTAGAAGAAAAAAAACAACACACAACAAAAGCTCAATAAATGTACTTTTATTTTACCAGCAGAAAAAAAAAATTACATTCATTAACTTCAAAAAAATTTGGACAGGATATATGGTGCTACATTTAGCAATGGAATTTTAAGGGCCCTGCTCATAGGAGCTTACAATCTAAAATTTGACAAAACCTTAGAGTGGACACAGCTTTAATTTCAGTGTATAATGGGCAACACATCACATTGTTATCTGCAAGATTATAGAAACATACTTAACAGTCATTCTTACAAAGCATTCCCATATATTACAAAAGACTTATTCAAAACACCCACCACCAGCCCACAATCCACAAATACATACATTGGTGACCATGTTCTGCTGGAAGCTGCATTTCGGTGTACACGATTAAACAAGATAAAAAAAAGTGTAGGTCAGCCGATGTTTGCATGATCAGACAGGAACAATACATGCACAACATTGACAGCATGGCCACAAACCCACTTTTGATTGAAAAAAATGCACAAGAATTTCATCAAATCCCCCAATATCATTCCTTCTCCCCCACAATTTTTTTTGTCAATTCAGTAAATTGACAACAACACACATACTGTCAGTACTTAGTAACTGCGTCCTTCACATCATATGACCAAACAAATTAATAATACAGAGCACATCTTAATCATGCAAGTATATCAAGACATTCCACTTATCCCTCTTCCAATATCTCCCAGCTTCTTCTTCCCCCATACCTTTCACATCAAAAAGATAAACAATATACATTCTAGCCAAAAATATCCTCACCGCATCTTCTACAGAAATTAACCTCTTCCTTCCTACCCATATATTCCTAACATCCCACATTACTTCCTTGTAGACAACAGAAAAGCACCATGCCTTCCTGGCTGCATTTTTCTCCAATCTCCACAAACCCAGAACCACCATTTCCTCCCTTACAAAAACCACCCCCACCACCTCCCACAGGAAGCTCTTCAACTTTCCCAGCACTTCTTTAGCGAAGACACAGTTCCAAAACAAGTGGAACATGTCCTCCACTCCCCCACAGCCCTCCCTTGGACACAACTCCCATCTTACCAAATCCTTACTTTCCATAAAACTCATGGTCGTCAGACACCCCATAAAGGTCATCCAGGATATGTCCCTTTGGCAGTTAATCACTCCTCTTGTGCTCATACTCTTCCAGATTTGCACACTTTCCTTCTTTCTTAAGTACTGTATCCCATTAGGAAAAATCTCCCCAGCAATCCAAGCTTTAAGTTTTCTTTTTATCACCAACCTCCCTCCCCCAAACCCCCCAACCTCTATCCTTCCCAGATCTTGGATAGGACCAAAAAATACTGAGGAACGACCCATGCCTGGGGCTTTTCCAGGGCCCGCCTATAGAGTCCCCATCTTGTAAACAATCTTCCTCCAAGGTATTGCATCATCTCCTTCCCGATTCCATGTCCTTATTAACGTCACCCAGTAATGCAGCATCAAAAAGTCCCCGATCTTTGGAAGTCCAAAGCCACCTTTTGGCCCTTGGTTTAGTAATCCTCTCCCTTGCACACTTCTCCATCCTCCCTCCCCAAAAGAACAAGAACAGTAGCCTCGTCATCTTCCTCACTGAATCATCAGGAGGCGGGAATATAACAGAGACATACAACATAATCGGAAGCATCACTGACTTGATGATCAGAACTTTCCCGGTGCAGGACAATTCACGCATCCGCCACAGACAACTTTTCCTCCACTCACCTTCTGAAAACTGCGACTTCTCCTCAACTCCCTGTCAAAACACACACCCAGCACCTGCATCCTCTCCACCTTCTGACTGCGTCCCTCATTCACCTCCACCTCACGACCCACACTACACACCTGACACTTACTCCAATTCACACTCATTCCAGACACTTTGCAGAACAGACTCACCTGCAATCTTCAACGCCGCACATCAGCCATTCCACCAGCACCCAACACAACATCATCCATGTACCCCAACACTTTCACACTCCTTCCACCACTGCCAGGCACAAACACACCCTTGAATGCCTTATCCTTAACTGCACTCAGTAATAGCTCCATTACGCAGATGAACATCAAAGGCGATAGGGGGCACCCCTGCCTAACACATGACATCACAGGGATACCCCCCAGGGTAACATTGACCAAAACCTGACTTGAGACACCTTTGTATAGTCCTCTGATAACCTTCATCAGTTGGTCCGGAAACCCTAGGACCTCCAGAATCTGAAACAGAAACTGATGGGAGATTTTGTCGTAGGCCTTTTCAAGGTCAATCGACTTTAGAAGGCACGGCAAGTTGTTAGATTGCGCGCAGTATACGACATCCCTCAGTAATGATAGATTGTTGGAAATTCATCGACCAGGAACCGCACACACCTGCTGCTCCCCAATCACAAGCTTGACTCGATTGGCAATCAATCTTGCAGTCAACGTTCAACAGTGTAATTGGCAATACTCTCGCATCTCCTCAGCACTTACTCCACGTCCGCCTGCAAACAAATCCGTATAAAACTCACTCACCGCCTCCATCACCTTCTCACCATTCACTTCCTGTCCCTGCACCATCACCGATTTTATCACATTGCGTCCCCTCAAGAGTTTCTTGAAGAACCGCAAACATGTCTCCCCTTCAGCTTGGAAGATTAGCTTCTTCCCTCTCATCACCCAAGCTTTCTTTATCTCCTCCCGAAGCTTTCCAATCTCCTCTTCTAACTCCCAGCCTCCCTGCCTTAATTTAAGCAGTCTTAACCTATGCTGGAGAGCCCTCACTTCTTGTTTCTCTTTCCTTGCCTTCTTTACACCTGCTTGAAGAAAGAGCTTGATTCGCTCCTTCAGCCAGTCCCACCACTCGAAAAAGGATTCAAAATCCCCCTTCCTTCCCAACCACACTTTATATTGCAGAGCAAACTTATCAAAAATCCCTTGGTCTTTCAATAACAGATTATTTAATTTCCAGATTGCTCTCCCAGTCTTGACATCTTGATCAAAAATAAACTTTCCCACCAAAACCTGGTGGTCGGAGAAAGACACCTCCCATTGCTTCCACTCTGCGACCTTCAGTGCCCTGGAACCTAAAATAAAGTCAATTTGGGATTTCACACTTCCCTTATCTGAAAAAAAAAGGTTGCCGGGGCTTTACCATTTCCATAGTAGCAAACCGCTCCATCCTGCAAACAAAAATCCTGAAAAATTGCATTAAAAGCTGTGCTGGTGATATCGCTCTGGCTTTCACCTTGGCCTACTCTATCTTCAGCAGTCCTAATAGGATTAAAGTCTCCAGCAACAATGGTCTTTCCTCTCCCCACAAGGTGGAGCCTCAAAATTTCCAACAAATCCATCCTGGCATTTTTTCACACTGGTGCATAAACACATACCAACTTAAAGGATTCTTCCAGGTAGGTAAACATTACACTCAGAACTCTTCCTATCACCACTTCATCCCATGATTCAACTTTAATTTCGGGGTTTTTAAAGAGCACCCCCACCTGTTCACTTCTATTTTCCGCAGCACAAGACCAAATCGCTGGTCCTGCAGACCAGTCCCCATGGCCTGGAGCATACCACAAACCACACTCTTGCAAACACAAGACATCACACTCAATCTTAGCCAACTCAGACAAAACAGCTGCACGACGATAGATCCAATCGAACACACATTCACACTACATATAGACAAAGCCATGAGAAGGATCAAAAAAATCCTGCAGAACACACTAAACCCCTCCAACAGGAAGCTGTTTTCCACTTCTGTTCCCTGTACCTTTTCCAAGAGGATCAACTGATCCACTCTACAAATATTGCATGGCAGGAGAACCTACCAAGCCCAATGGTGATGTTGCTCCACTTGAATCATCTGACACTTGTGAATCCATACTTAAACTTGGCAGTACACACCCACCACCACCTGGGCTCAAACCCAGAGACAAGTCCCATTTAGGCTTCTTTCTCCGTGCCTCACTCTCCTGCTCCACCACAGGCCCTGGTCTTTGAGTAGCCATTAAAAGGTCTTTTAATCCTGACCCCTCCTTCCTCCTCACCTCCATATCCTCAGCCCACTCACCAAGCTCCTCATCTACATATTGACTCTCCTGTTCTGCCTCCACCGGTTTTATCAAAGCGGTCAGTTCTTCACACACTCCACTCACCTCCCTCCGCCACAGCTTCTTCCGCCTCACCAACCTGCATCTCATTATCCCCCTCTGTCAGATTAAAATTCACTCCACTTTTACCCATACTCCCTTGCAGTTCCTGTCCGACACCTTCCTTGGAGCTACTACCGGGGTTTTCAGCGTCGGGGGGGGTCGGCGCCTTTCCACATTCCGCGCCGGCCACTTGCTTACCCCCGTCATCCGCCCGTTCAGTCTTCTGCTCCTCCCGTTCTCGGCTCACATTCTGCCCTGTAAACCGCCATCTCTGCATAGCCTCCGCATACGGGAACATCTTCCTTCCCACTATTTTCGGACAGTTTCTGACCATATGCTCCCCTGAACCACACAGATCACATTTCTTTTCCTTGCACTCCGCTGCATTGTGTCCCAGCTTCAAGCACACTCTACAGCAAAGCTTAGAAGGGCAGTCCTTACGAATATGTCCATACTGAAAGCACCCCCTGCAGTAACGGGGTTTCCCAGAATAGAAAACAGTACACCGCTCCCCAGCAATGGTAAATGCCGGGGGAGGGTGACACACTCCACAAAAACCTGATGCATCCCTCTTCATGCGTACTTTAAAATGCAGTTTACCTCTATACATGCCATACTGGTTATAAAGCTTCTCTCCTCGATCAGCCCCCACACAATACCGCAACAAAAATTGTCTCACCAATTCCGGCTCCAAAAAAGGATTATAACAATGTACAGTCATGGTCTTCAATCCAGGATCAAACAATAAACTGACGTCCATCTTCTTAGCAAATTTCCTCTCAGATCCACCTTCACCCAATTATCATATGCAGCTTGGCAGGTATCCTCAGTATGAAAAGAAACATCGTATTGACCACTGACCACAAAATCTTGGAGAGCAAATATATCACTGACCTATAAATTCAGCAACTTCTGTAAAACATCCACAGCGATAGTCTTCAGACGCACTTCACCACCAGGGCCGTCTTTAAGGCAGGGCAAAAGGGGCAGCTGCCCTGGGCCCTGTCATTGTTGTGGGGCCCAAAGTAGCTGCCTCATCCTTGCCAACTATCCTGGTTTAAATTCCCTTGTCCCTTGAAATTTTAGTCCTGTGCTGTGTCTCGATATCTCAGTGTAAAATGCTACTAATGCTGCCCAGCTCTGCCCTATTGTGTACAGATGACTCACCTGCAGACTGCGTTTACATGTAAATAGCGGCGGCATTCAATTAACATTTATATACATTCTATGTAAATAGACATGGCCGGCAGCATTCATATGTAAATAAAGGTGGCATTCATATGTATATAATGTCCCCTGAGGTCATATCCACCATCACCTATACTGAGTGCTGGCCACTGGGGAGACAAAGGGCATGCTTAAAAGTCCTGCCTGCAACTATGGTCATTAAGCCTATCATCAGCCTGTTCTGCATAGGTAAGTAAATTGGTGGGGGGGGTAGTGTTGGGTGTGCAGAGAAGGAATTACAGTTGAGCAAGGAGGGGGGATGTATAGAGGTAAGAAACCTTAGTGCAAAGATAAGCAGAGGAGGCAGGTAGAGTTAAAGGAGGGAGGGTTGGAGTGGAGAGGATAGTGAAGGTTTGGGGTGCATAGATTAGCAGGGGTTTTAGGATGCAAAGGTGTACTGACAGGGTGGATAAAGATGTAGGTTACGTGTAGGGCAGCCTATTTATTTCAAGGGGCTGCTCGATATGCGGAAAAAAGTCCTTAACTATTTTTCAAAATCTCAATTAATGGCACTGCAGGGCAACAATTAATGGCACTGCTGTGTATCTGCTAAAGGGCAGCACATTTCTGTGGTGTCAGGAAATCGATTTTGTATGCATTCCCGACACACACACACATTTGAATGCAGGCTAAATGTCTCAGGTACACTGGTGGTCTCTGTAAAGCTTCTCATTACATTGGGGCTTGGTGTAAAATCCTTTCATTCACACTAGTGGCCAGCGTGAAGGCCCCCCGTACATTGGTGGTCAGTGTAAATCCCTCCTTACATTGGTGGCTACTGTTAATGATTCTATTACATTAGTGGTCAGTGTAAACCCCAATTTATTGGTGGCCAGTGTTGAAACTCCTCTTATATTGATAGTATATTGATAGTCGGTAAAACGAAATCAGCTTTGCCATTGATCACACCCTCATCTCCACCCAGCACTGCCACTGATCCCAGGAGTTCTAGGATCCCTAGGTGGTTTCTGTCTATTGATGGGTCCACTCACTTCCCCAGTCCATGGTGTGCAGGCAGTGAGGAGATGATATGCTGTAACCTCTAGCAACCAATCAGTGAGCATTAATGATGTGCAGTAACCTCTAGCAACCAATCAGCAAGCAGAAATCATGTGCTGTAACCTCTAGCAACTAATCAGTGAGCCGTAATGGGTACTGTAACCCCTAGCAACCAGTCAGTAAGTGGTAATGATATGCTGTAATCTCTAACAATGTGTCAGTAAGCAGTAATGACATGCTGTAACCTCTGGCAACCAATCTTAATCGCTGTCTGATCTGATTCAGTAAACTGATTTTGAGTCTAGCTGGTATTTATTGCATGTCTCAGAGCAGGTGGAGAGCGAAATTGCATGGGGGCCTCAAGAAAATGTTTGCCCAGGGTCCAATCAATATTAAAGACGGCCCTGTTCAACACAATATTCAGGCTTTACCTGGATTCTCATAGAATTTCGCAAACGTATCGGACATGGCGACGTCCTTTTTTGGTTCTGCCTTTCTTTGGCCTCTCGTTTATCTGGGGGTCCCCCCCCCAGAACACCCCCAACTCAAAACCTAGGCAAATATGACACCTGATCTTAAGTTAGGAAGCCGAGCAGCACTCCGGAAGGAAGATTTTAGCCCTCCTCCCCACAAATCACAGCAACAAACCTGACCTTCTCAGGCCAAACGAACCCCCCTACTGCAGGCCTTTATATAAGAGAGGTTGTATTGTTAGCACACGGACACACCCAATAGAAGTACACGCCCACCAGTATCTTTCAATCTGTCTCTTCATGTATGTCTAAAGTGATTGCACCTGATGAGCAGGAACACATAATACTATTTGCAACTGTGTTAGCTCTTGGGTATATGTATCAAATCTCCAACTACAGGACAAATATCAAAGTCTATTTGCATCCACATAAACAAAGCAACAGTTTTCTAATCATATGTACCTGTGCAGTGTAAACCCTAAAATTTGAAATGTCCAAGTCCCTGGGCATGATTAGTGCTAATAAACATTAACATCAGTCCCTGGCTGCAATGAGCTTCCAATATAAAGTCCAAAATTAACTTTCTCACATTAGAACCTATTTCGACAGGAGACAAATAGGATGCCAGCATGTCTTTGGATTGTGGTGAGAAACCCACACAGGGAGAACATATAAACTTCAACACAAGCATTAGCACGTTGGGGAATTGAACCAACATCCCAGTTGCTGCTAGACAGAATTGTTTAGCCACCAGGCAGCCCCACACATGTTCTCTGCATCTCTGTGGTGTGAACCAGCCCTAAGTCCATAGCCATGCTCAGTGTCACAAGCAATATACAATATATTGGCCTAAGTTTTGGGACACCTGCCTTTAAACACACATAAACTGTAATGGCATCCCAGTATTAGTATTGGATTTAAAACTCATTTGGCCCACCCTTTGCAGCTACAACAGCTTCAACTCTTCTTGTCCACAAGGTTTAGGAGTGTGTCTATGGGAATGTTGGACCATTCTTCCAAGTGCATTTGTGAGGTCAGGCACTGATGTCGGACGAGAAAGCCTGACCTACTGGCTCCATTCACACTAGCGTGTTTTTTGATGCATTTTGCAGAAATGCATGGGAAATTTTTAACATGGGTTCCTATGGAACATGTTCACAATAATGCCTTTTTGTACCTCTGCATTTTTGGAAAGGGTCAGGGACTGTATACAGTCTAAAAAAAAAAAAATGCCAAAAACGCTGCAAAAACGCTGCACTTGCGTTTTTATGCTGGTCCATTGAATTCTATTACATGCAAAACGCTGCATTTTGCATGAAAAAAAGTCCCTCACCCTTTCCAAAAATGCAGAGGTACAAAAAGGCATTGATGTGAACATGTTCCTTAGGAACCCATGTTAAAAATTTCCCATTCATTTCTGCAAAATGCAAAATGCATCAAAAAGTGTGCTAGTGTGAATGGAGCCTAATTCATCCCCAAGGTGTTCTGTTGTCTTGAGGTCAGGACTCTGTCCAGGCCAGTCAAGTTCCTCCACCCCAAACTTCCTCATCCATGTCTTTATGGACCTTGCTTTGTGCTGCACTGGTCCAAATGATTTGGTGGAGGGGGGATTATGATGTGGGGTTGTTTTTCAGGGATTGGGCTTGGCCTCTTAATTCCATTTAAGAGAACTCTTAAGGCATCGGCATACCAAGGCATTTTGGACAATTTCATGCTCCCCTCCCAACTTTGTGGGAACAGTTTGGGGAAAGCCCCTTCCTATTCCAACATGACTGCACAAAGCAAGGTCCATAAAGACATGGATGAGTAAGTTTGGGGTGGAGAAACTTGACTGGCCTGCACAGAGTCCTGGCCTCAACCCGATAGAACATCCTTTGGCTAAATTAGAGTAGAGACTGCGAGCCAGGCCTTCTCATCCAACATCAGTACCTGGCCTCACAAATGCACTTCTGGAAGAATGATCAAACATTCCCATAGGCACACTAAACCTTGTGGACAGCCTTCTCAGAAGCTGTTCTAGCTGCAAAGGGTGGGCCAAATCAAATTTTAACCCTACGGACTAATGCTGGCCATACACTATACGAAAAATTGGCCGAACACATTTTCGAAAAACGAACGTTCGACCTTAACCGCAAACGATCGTGCCATCATGTAATGACCGATAAATTGTTCAGTGGACATGAATAAATAATTTTTTGTTCGTTTTTTTACATATACCTAGTGCAGACAGTTCGGACGGGAAACACATTAACCTTGCAATTTATCGTATGTTCGGCAGAAATTTTCCCAAACTTCCCGTTCATTTTTTTTCCACAAAAACGTCACAAACGATTATCGATTTGTGCCCATTAACTTGCCGAAAAACGAACGAAGTGTCTATACGAACGATTTTTCGGCCGATTTTTCGTATAGTGTATGGCCAGCATAAGACTGGGCTGCCATTAAAGTTCATGACCCTCAGGGATACTAAGCAGAAGTTCTAACCTCTAAGCCACGGAGCTGCCACGTGTGAGAGCCTCCTACACATAACTACACATAAATGCTGCATTTTCTTGGACATACAAGTGATGGAATTACATTACTCAAGAGTTATTCTTCTTAATTTATTCTGTGATATTTGGTGTTTTTTTTTGTGGGTGAGAGTAGAATATTACCCTCAAATTTTGGGAATTACATTTTGCTTGATGTTGGTACACATATCACATTTTTTGGGCTCAAATTATGAATATTTGGAAATAATAAAAAGCACAAAAAATTGTGATTCATTTTAAAGTTGCATCAGTAATGGCATTGTTTGTGGATTATAAAGACACCTGTGTGAGTTTGGGGTAAAGATGGTTGTGAGATGGAGAGTAACAAGTGAAAGTGACAGAGAAATATATATTTTACCAAAACATCAAAACATTCCACATTCTAGTATTCTTAAAGAGGAGTTCCACCCAGGGGGCCGTCAAAAAAAAAAAAAAATTAAAAGTCAGCAGCTACAAATACTGCAGCTGCTGACTTTTAATTGGACACTTACCTGTCCCTGGGTCCAGCGATGCGGGGGATCGAGGCCCCGCTCGTCCCCCCCCTCCGCTCGTCAGCGCCGGCATTTCAACTGTGGGCGCCGGGCTGTGGCCGCTGTGGCCGCTCAATCACCTGGGACCTGTAATGGGTCCCAGATGATTGACAGGAGGGAGGGAGCAGAGCGGAGCCCTTCCTGTGCCTGGGGGGGAGTGATGTCACCAGCCCAGGCAAAGGAAGAGGCAGACTATGAGGGACCACCTAGCAACAGGCATTTAGAGGTAAGTGAACAAAAAAAAATATCCAAATGTTTTTTTTTGTTTTTTTCCTTAGATTTTTTCCAGGTATTTTTGTTTTTTGGGTGGAACCCCACTTTAAAAACAAAATATTTTAAGTAGAAGCAACAATGTTGCAAAGGAAAATTTATTTCACAGAAAGATACATTTCATCTCAATATTAAAAGGTTTTTTTTGTGAAAGTTAGAATTGTTCCATTAGAATCAATGACTGAAACTTCATTTTGACTAAATTAGAGCAGATTTTCATTTTAAAAAAATGCTCTCTAATTAGCTCTCATTTTGGTATTTACTATAGCTCCGGGTAAAAAAGACACTTGAGTTAAAATGAGAGTTATTTTCAGGTCTGAGCATGCTCAGTTGTGTTGGCACCTAGTTGTCCAAAATGGGGAATTTTTCACTTCTCAGACTTTTAAAGATATTTCAGTGTAGAAAGCACTTTTTCACACAGTTTAAAAGCAGATAATCTTTAAATAATATACCGCATATTTCAGTACCATTTAGGCAATTATATCATGCTCTAAACATTATTTCCATGTGCACTACTCTAGGTTTTAGCAAAGTAATGCCCCGTACACACGGTCGGACTTTGTTCGGACATTCCGACAACAAAATCCTAGGATTTTTCCGACGGATGTTGGCTCAAACTTGTCTTGCATACACACGGTCACACAAAGTTGTCGGAAAATCCGATCATTCTAAACGCGGTGACGTAAAACACGTACGTCGGGACTATAAACGGGGCAGTGGCCAATAGCTTTCATCTCTTTATTTATTCTGAGCATGCGTGGCACTTTGTCCGTCGGATTTGTGTACACACGATCAGAATTTCCGACAACGGATTTTGTTGTTGGAAAATTTTATAGCCTGCTCTTTGTTGTCGGAAAATCCGATGGAAAATGTGTGATGGAGCCTACACACGGTCGGAATTTCCGACAACAAGGTCCTATCACACATTTTCCGTCGGAAAATCCGACCGTGTGTACGGGGCATTAGGGTTTGGGCACTATTTGGTTTCAGGGAACTATAGTAAATTCGATTTTGGGAGTATTTTCTCACCAGTGCTATAGTGAATACCGTTTTAGCGTGAATTAGCACTAGTAGCGCTAATTCGCGCTAATTTGCCACAAATTAGCGGCAATTTGCGCAAATTAGCGCCGTGGCGCTATAGTTAATGACCCCCATAGAGATATATATATATATATATATAGAGAGAGAGAGAGAGATATATAGATATAGATATAGATATAGATATATATTAAAAGACATTTTTGGAAAGTGGAATATCCCTTTAAGGTTTAATGGACCAGAATATTAAGCTCAGAATCTTACCTTTTATTGACTTCCTCAATCAGATCAGGCACGGTTTTATTGGCTGTTGTGTCACATGTAAAGAGGAGAAATACAGTGTAGGGCTTACATGTATTATAATTACAGGCCTGACTTGTGAATGCTCAGATGTTCGGATCAAGCTATGTGAACAGTTCTGCAGAGATAGACAAATAGTAAAGAAGGTGGACTTGTAGATTCCCAGTGCAATATTTTTGGGCTGACAATTTTTCTATCCTATTCCACTTATTTGAAAAATCATTTCCTCCAGACCCCTAAACAGCACTACTGAACATCACACCTACAAGAGTTGACCAGGAACCGATCTTGCTTCCTCTTCTATATCACAACTGCTGCAAAGCATCAGTAACTTCCACTCTCTAGTTACCCAGGCAATGATACATGCCGTTATTGAGGCAACCCTTCAAGATAAGGTGAAGCCATACACTAAGGTTTGGAAGCCGTGGATCGAAAAGTACAGTATTTTTCTCCTGATTTTGACGCTACCCCCTTGGACCCCTAAACTCTTTCCACTCTCTTCCTAATCTGTACCCCCCCCCATCTGTATGAGATGACATGCTTAATAACTAATAAAATGAACCAGAAAAAAATATCAAGATAGATGAATAAATACTTTCAAAATAAATACACTGCACTAAACATACCCTCTGAATGGTAATTTATTTTGTGAAACCCCAATAGAGAAAAATTTATTTTGGATTTTCAAATCTGTAGATCGCTTGGAATAGTCCAAAGATGGGTAACATTTAGGCAACATACAATCAGGCCACATAAGTATTCTGGTCTGTGTACAGATTTTTTGGAGCATAATTCCATAACCAGACAAACTACCAGTCCAGTATGACCTCCAGCTCATGTTTACACAGAACTTTAACCACCCCCTCAGGTCTTACCTTGTGTCTCCTTTTTTTTAATTGTATCTTTATAACATTTTTACAAAAGTATAAACAGACAAAAAATGCCAAATCAATAGTACATCACAATAAGTACAGTCAACGAAAAGGCACTCAACAATTGTTAAACCATAGAAATAATGCCACAATGCTACCAGTCTACCAAGAACATAAGATATTAACTGTATAGACCAGGGGGGGTGGAAGGGGAAGAAGGACCCAGGGAGCGGGCTATACAAACAAAAATAATATTTTACACAAGAGAAATTGTTGCTCACTGGATCTAGTACCAGTAGGGTCTCCAGGGCACCCAAACTGGGGGGCTAAGGACACCTCATGGGGACCCCACCTAGGAGGGAGGATGGGGTGGGAGGAGGGAGACACTATGGAATCATTAAAAAAAAACATGTTGATAGGACTGAAAAGACATAAAATTCAGCATATATGCTTAAGAGGGTGTTGTATAAGCAGAGGGCAATAAAATGGTACCTGGGTTGAGCTCTGAGTGATCCCACAAGTCCCAAATTTTTGAAAATTAAGGAAGTGTTTAATGAACTGTCGCAGTTAGGTGTTCCATTCTGCAGATGTGTTCCAAAATTTGCAGGAGTCTGTGTGGGGGCAGGGGTGGACAACCATCTCAGGGGTATAGCCCTTTTTGATGCCAAGAGAATAAAGGCAGCTAATTTTTGGGTCTGTCTGGGGATACCAGGGAACAGCAGGCCTAGAAGAAACTGGATCCGTTCCAGGGGTAGGGTAGTTTTAAGAAGTTCCTGTAAATGAGCATGTATAGAAGCCCAAAAAGTTAGAAAAATGGGGCACTCCCAGAAAATGGGAGCCAATATCACCCCGGCACCCCCAACACACCCGGGGAGCTTGGGGTGCACACCTATGTCCTACATAGATATGACCCCAAAAGCACAAACACACATGCCTTTCTCTGCAGCCTCAGCTGCATGGGGCAGTAAATGAATAGGAAGTGCTCTGTGCTGAGTGGCTTCCTATTCATTCACAAATGGAAGCATAGTAAATACAGTTTACTATGCTTCAGTTGTGAATGGACACAGTGAGCAAGTGTGTTCACTGTGTTCAGTTCATTTAGAAAAGGATGGGGTTGGTAAATTACATATTTACTAGCCCCTTACCCAGCTCTCCATCCTGAAACATTCCCCTCAGAAGCCGGAGGAGAGGAGAAGGGGGAATCGGCAATGCACATTGTGAATAGGGTGTGCCCAGGCACACCTGGCACACCCCCTGCGCACGGCTATGCTGTAGGATCTCTGGGGTTCTATAGCAAAAAAAAAAGGATCTTGTATGTCTCCCTCTGCTCCACACACCTTGAAGACTTGGAAGCAGCTTTCCATATCTTCTGCCATTGAGGGAGCTGGATAGGTCTCTTAATGATCTGGGACCATTTCTGCATGTAGGAGTGATATGTGTTAGTGAGTGGGAGAGCTTCATGTAGGTATCTATAGATATCTGAGATAAGATGGGCTTGGTATGGACCTTGAGCACATAAGAGTTCAAATGGGATAGGTTTGTCCAAGGTTAAAGTAGAAGCTTTAGAGGAAAAATAGTGTTTAAATTGGAGATAAGAATAAAATGATTGCTTAGGGATCTGATATTTACGCTGCAGTTCATTGAAATGTAAGAGTGTGTAGGTGAGTGGTTTCGAAGCTGAAAAATTCCAGCCTGTATCCAAGGGAGCAATCGGGTATAAGAAAGGCTATCCGGAATGTCGGGGTTAAACAATACATTCAATAGGGGAGGGTGAAGAAAGGGTGAATTGACGGGAACACTTCTTTCATATGGAGAGTGTGAATAGCATCGGCTTTAAGCAAAGGCCTCGAAGTTGAGTCATAGAGGTCTCTACGTTTGTCCAAATCGTAGAACAGGGATGAACCGGACTGGTGACACTCATTTCAATCTCCGACCAGATACTAGATGCAATTCTAGAGGACCAAGTAATAATCGATTTAAGGTGGGTAGCAAAATAATATTTAATAAGGTTTGGAGCTCCCAACCCACCACTGAGCTGGCTATTCAGTGGGCCTTATAGTGCCAGATAAAGTTAAGGAATGACCTCTGAGTGGCTTTGAGTTATGACATAGGGACAGGGATCGGTAGAGTTTCAAATAGATAAAGGAGTCTTGGTAGGATAGACATCTTCAGGACATTGATGCGACCCAAGAGAGATGGAATAAGTATCCCACTGTGGCAGGAGGCGGTCAGTGTCATGGAAGAGTGGGGGGAAATTGGCCTGATAGAGGGCAGAGTATGATAGGGTGAGATGTACCCCTAAATATTTAAGAGAATTCGAGCACCAGTGATAGGAATAGTTTTATTGAAGAATGGTAAGATCTGACTGTGGAATGAGTAATGGTAGAGCCTCTGTTTTGCTTGTGTTGATTTTATACCCTGAGAGAAAAATACATTCTTTGAGCAAAGCATGTAAATTACCTCCTCCATCCATGCGGATCTGCAGCAAATAGGGCTGAGAATGGACGCAATTGAAAAGAAGGCTGATCAAGCAGAGTCACGCATTAATCAAAACTCAGCAAGGATCCAAGACCTGCAAGATCAGCTTGAAATAGCCTTTGCAAAGATTGACGACCTCAAAAATAGATCAAGACGTTATAACTTTCGCATCCGCGGGCTCCTGAATCTGAAAAGGACGTACATGCTTCTGTGAAAATCCTGTTGCGGAACCTCATACCAGATATCACAGAGCACTGACTGGAGCTTGACAGAGCTCACAGAGCCCTACAACCCCCTCGATCAGATGGCCTCCCCAGAGACATAATTCTGAAACCCCATTTCTACTCTGTTAAGGAGGAGGTGATGAGGAGGTCCAGGGGCTCAGATAACCTCAAATTGCTGGGACCTAGGATCCAGATTTTTGCAGACTTGTCACCATACACTGTACAAAAAAGACGCTCTCTCAAACCGTTACTCCAACTTCTGCTGGAAAAAGAGATCACATCGCGTTGGTCCTTTCCCCTACGACTGAACTTTTCTTACAGAAACAAAAATTACGGCTTCTCTGCATTCGCAGAGGGAGAATGTCTGCTTCTACAATTGGGCTTGATTTCCCAGGATCCCTCACCCTCCCAGAACGGCAGGAGCTCCACTTCATCCACAAAAAGGCCCCCGCCGGCGAGCCTGCTGCAAGCTACCTTGTTGAAACAAAGCTCCAAACGCTCTAAAGAAAATCTCCCCCCATGATGTGCTGATCCGAAATTCTCCTTTGGCTGTCTTCCGGTCCTCGGTGACCTTCCCCGGTCTTACAATCGTCTCCCCATCAATAATTCCCACATAACTGATTTGACTCCTTCATTACACAAACTTATCCGTACTTCAGCTCCCTGATACACCAGGATTGACAGCAGCCGCTGCTATGAGTCTACAGGGCTAGGACAGGGGTGTGGGGGGGGGGTAATTCTAACTAACCCTGGACCGTGATCAGAAAGGTTATGTATTTACAGGATTACCATCACTGATATATCCCTCTCCCCCTGGTTGGTCCTACAGTATTTTTTCCCCTTGTGGGTAACCTTAGTGTATCCGATTTACTTATAATTTACTGTATGGGCTTGCTCCCCCTTTACACAGATTTCACTGCACAGCTGATGTGGCTTACTGCCCTGGCGATGCAGTGGCATCTCCCATCACATAACCAGAGCATATAGCCCATACTGTATACTAGATCATGGATCTCTCACCGTTTTGTGTCTGCCTGCCCTCTTGGGCCCCTGGGTGGGGACGGGACTTGATGGGTAGTTCCCGGTTGATTGTATGTTCTTTTTAAAAAAAAAAACAGTTATTATTCTGGTGGGGATGCTCTGTTTTTGGGATATGTTAGAACGCTTTATTGTCTTCAGTTATCCTGATCTATAGGTGGTGGGGCTGTGGTGGACCCAGTGCACCTCCAGTGGGAACCAGGAGCACCGGTAGTGCCTTTTTGGTTTCTTGTCCGGTTGTCCTAGTGTTTTGGACACCGGCCCTCTCAGGTTTAGGGGTAAGGTATGGCCAGCCCATCCTACCCCGGGGTGGGGGGGGTCTGGGGACCCCCATATAATTACTTTTTGTTCTTGTTACATGCATGAATGCATAATGGATCAGGTCTCTGTAACTTTCTTGCTCTCTCATACTCTCTCACCCCTCTCCCTCTCTTCATATGAGTACTCCCAGGTTCTGCATTCGCCTCTGGCCTCTCCTCCCAGGTCTCGTGTACACGGCAAGCTCACCCCTCAGGACCCTCGAGGCTCTCTCCTCACACCGGCCAGGTAAGATCTTTGTCATAAGCAGGGCCTCGCACCACCCACATTTATGCCTGACCCTCAAAACGTCTCCCCCCACTCTTAAAATTATATCACATAATGCCCAGGGACTGAACGCCCCCATCAAACGTAGAAAACTATTCCAACTCTACCAATCCATGCACATGGATATTCTCTTTCTGCAAGAGACCCACTTCCCCATATCCTACCAAACCACATTCCTCCATCGCAACATTCCCCATTTTGTTTTATCCTCCGCGTCCAACAAAACAAAAGGTGTAGCGATATGCTTTGCTAAACATATTAACCTTTCTCAACCTGAGACGGTTGTAGACCCCCTGGGACGTTGTATACTAGTCTCGGGGAACATAGATGGTGAATTATACACCTTTGTTTCCTATTACTCCTCTAACAAAGGTCAGAAGGCCTTCTTTGAATCCTTACTACACAAACTCCGACCTCACCTTAAGGGTACAACATTTATTGGTGGGGATTCTAATACAGCTTTTGACTTCTTCCTGGACACTGGGATATCGAAATCCATGCGCCCTTCCAGACAAAGCATTAGAATAGCGAAGCTACTACATGAGGCGGGATTGGTAGACGTCTGGAGGGAAACTAACCTTCGTTCTAAGGATTACATGCATTTCTCAGCACCCCGTAGTCCCTACACCAGGATAGACCACATCTTCACACACCACTATGATCCCTTTACTTGTGAGATCTCGGATAGTAGATACCCCCTGTCGGACCACTCAATGGTCACTCTGTCCTCCCACAGACCCTCAGGACATAGAGACCCCCCTCGCTGGCGCCTACAGGAATCCATTCTTGGTGATCCCATACAGGCTTCCATCATAGAGGAATCTATTAAGGAATACCTCAGCATAAATACTATGACTGACGTTTCCCCGTTGACGATATGGGCTGCACATAAATCGGTGTCAGGGGGAAACTAATTCAAGGAGATGGGGCTTTGGCCCCTACTTCCTAAACCTAATCAACTCAATATACTCCAATCCATCTGCCCAAGTGCATCTAATGGGCAGATACTTGGCCTCATTCCCTATTGGAAGGGGTACCAGACAGGGTTGCCCCCTCTCCCCCCTTCTCTTCGCAATGGCCATAGAAACCTTAGCCATAGCACTCAGAGCAAATCCTGATATTAAGGGAGTGACCTGCTGGGGCCAGGAACACAAATGTGCACTTTACGCGGATGACCTCTTGCTATATATAACTTCCCCTCTAATATCCACTCCGGTCATATACGGAGTGCTGAGCTGTGGGGAAAACTTAAGAGACTGGTGGCCAGAATGTTAGCAGGACCCCTTCTTTTCCGCCCTGGACGTTTACTCGTCATCTCGGTAGTAAACTGGAAATGGAGGGCTCCTCCTTTAATAGCCTTTCCATCCTATCCACAACGATCCTGGGAGTGACGGCGGATTCTGGGGAGACCCTAAACACACCTACAGGAGGATACCACAGGGGTGGTGTGTGTGGGTCCCCTGGAGCCATCCAGCGTCCATCTCCCAGGGACAAATCTCCACATTTAACTTTGCTCCCTCAATGTTGGGCTCCCTCTGACAGGTCTGAGCAGAAGGTACAGACCCACAGAACTGGGCTTACCTTTCTTTCCCTCAAGCTCTCCTCTAGAATTCTCAGATGTTACCTTATTTGTATTACTATCCTCATGTTGATACTCTCTGATTTTTTGATTGCCTGTACAGTCGTCTGTCATGCATGACTGTTTATACTCTGTTCATGTGTTTTACTCAAAAAAATATATTGAAATTTAAAAAAAAGTAGAGAAGCATCCTTGCCTGGTACCATTACTCAAAGAGAAAGAAGGTGATAGGATGATAAATGGACCTGGGAAGAAGGACGGGAATATAGAGCATGTAGTGCTGCTATAAAGGGGCCGTCAAAACCATAATTGGAGAGTGTAACAAACATAAAGGGCCAACTGAGCCTATCAAAGGCTTTTTGTGTGTCAAGGCTCAAAATCAGGGATGGGCGGGATATTTTGTTTAAAAAATCTATGAGGTCTATGGTGCGTCTTTGTATTATCATCGGCATGTCTGGCTGTTACAAAGCCTACTTGGTCCTTATGTATGAGTCTGGGTATTAAGTGAGATAGTCAGTTAGCTAGAATTTTTGTAAATATCTTGCAGTCGGAGTTAAGTAAAGCAATGGGCCTATAATTGTGAGGGAGGGAGGGATCTTTACCAGGTTTTGGGATCACAGAGATATGGGCATGAAAGAATTGGGGGTGGGGTTCAGTACCTTGAAGCAAGGAGGCAAAAAGAGAAATCAAATGTGGGCCTCAAATTAGTAAGATAGTTTTATAATATTAATAAGGCAGGCCATCTGGGTCAGGGGAATTTTGGGTAGGGAGGTTTTTGACTACCTCAGTTAGTTCCTCAGGGGTGATTGCAGTGTTCAGAGATAAAAGATGATCGGGGGAGAGTTTGGGTAGATGTAGTGAGTCAAAGAGAGTCACATCTCTCCTGCATGATATCGTAGTTGGGGTCAGTTTGTAGGCAGTTATATAATTTTGTAGGGATGATCGCGATATTCGACTCGAACATCGGGTGTTTGCCAAATAGCAAACAATTTAGGGTGTTCTCGGCAAATTCGAAAGCCACGGAACACCCTTTAAAAGTCTATAGGAGAAATCAAAAGTGCTAATTTTAAAGGCTTATATGCATGGTATTGTCATAAAAAGTGTTTGGGGAGCAGTGATTTTAATAATGCTTGAAGTGAAACAATAAAAGTGAAATATTCCTTTAAATTTCGTACCTGGGGGGGGGGGGTGTCTATAGTATGCCTGTAAAGTGGGGCATGTTTCCCATGTTTATAACAGTCCATGCACAAAATTACATTTCTAAAGGAAAAAAAGTATTTTAAAACTACTGTAATGAATTGTCGGTCCCAGCAATACACATAAGTCATTGAAAAAAATGACATGGGATTCTCCCACAGTCCATTACCAGGCCCTTCAGGTCTGGTATGGCTAATAAGGGGAACCCTGCGCCAAAATAAAAAAATGGCGTGGGGGTCCCCCTCAAAATCCAAACCCCAAAAAATCCATGCTAGACCCTTATCCATGCACCCAACCTGGCAGGCCGCAGGAAAAGAAGGGGTACGAGAGAGCGGCTTTTTATTTATTTATTTTTTGGTCCGTCTGAGCGAGAGAAGATGAATGGACTTCGTGGGACAGTTTTTTATTTTTTAAGGACTTGCCCCAAGCCGTGTCATGTCATTTTTACCATTTTCACACTCTTTGTGAAATGGTAGGGGTACATTTGTCCCCCATTACCTTTTCACACAGGGGGGAGGCTGGGATCTAAGGGTCCCCTTATTAAAGGGGGCTTCCAGATTCAGATAAGCCCCCACCCGCAGACCCCCACAACCACCGGGAAAGGGTTGTGGGAATGAGGCCCTTGTCCCCATCAACATAGGGACAAGGTGCTTTGGGGGGCTACTCCAAAGCACCCTCCCCATGTTGAGGGCATATGGCCTGGTACAGTTCAGGGTGGATGCTTTCTCATCCCCCCTTTTTTTCCTGCTGCCTGCCAGGTTGCGTGCTCGGATATAGGTCTGGTACGGGTTTTTGGGGGGACCCTCACACCATTTTTTTTTAAATTTTGGTGCGGGGTTTCCCTTAAAATCCATACCAGACCTGAAGGGTCTGGTATGAATTTTAAGGGGGACCCCCACGCCTTTTTTTTTTTTTTTTAAATTTTGGCATGGGGTTCCCCTTAATATCCATGCCAGACCTGAATGGCCTGGTAATGGACTGTGGGAGAATCCCATGCCATTTTTTTAATGACTTTTATGTGTATTGCCGGGACCGACAATTCATTATAGCTGCGAGTAGTTTTAAATTACTTTTTTTCCTTTAGAAATGTAATTTTGTGCAGGGACTGTTGTAAACACGGGAAACATGCGCCAATTTACAGGCATACTATAGACACCCCCAGGTGTGAAATTTAAAGGAATATTTCACTTTTATTGTTCCACTTTAAGCTTTATTAAAATCACTGCTCCCGAAAAAACTGACGTTTTTAAAACTTTTTTTTTTTGCATTGATACATGTCCCCTGGGGCAGGACCCAGGTCCCCAAACACTATGACAATAACTTGCATATAAGCCTTTAAAATTAGCACTTTCGATTATTCATGTTCGTTTCCCATAGACTTTAACGGTGTTCGAACAAATTTTTTGCCTGTTCGCATGTTCTGCTGCGAACCGAACCGGGGGATGTTCGGCTCATCCCTAATAATTTGCATTAGAATTCCCAAAAAACTTTGGACATGGTGAGAGGGCAATAAGTGGGAGTGCTGTCCGTTTGACTAAGAAAATCTGGGGATGAGAGAGAAGGACGAGGTTTTAGTTTATTCACTAGCATTCTGTGGGGTTTGTTTGAATACTCATAAAATTTCTGTTTAGACCACAGGAGAGACTTGTCAATTCTTTTCCTCTAATGATCTGAGTTGATTATTTAGAAATATAACGGCTCGGAGCCCAGCCACTGCTGGGGGAAGACAGCAAGAGTTTCTCAGCTTTGCAAAGTTTAGACAGGATAGAGGAGCGTTGGAACGCTGCATCTCTTTTTTAAGCGAGAACCGGTAGCTATGCAATGTCCTCGAAAGACGGCCTTGTGGGCTCCCCACAGGGTTGAGGGCCCTGAGACCATATTTACATTAAGTCAGTGGCGGAATTACCAGGGTCGCAACAGTCACACTTGCGACTGGGCCCTGGCATTCTGCCAAGGCCCCGCACCTCCCCCTGTCCCCCCTACTGGCATCTAACTATACAGGGGAGGGGGCGATCGGCAGCGTGATGTCTGCGGGATGTCCCTCCAGGCAGCACAGTTTACTTCCAGAGTATCATTGTATACAATGGAGAGGGGAGGGGCCGCTGACCTGAGCGGGCACCAGATTCAGTGCACAAGTTTGTCCCTCTGCTTGTACACTCTGTGTCTTGCTGATACATGCTTGGGTCAGAGGCCCCTCCCCTCTCCATTGTACTCACTGATACTCGGGAAGTAAGCTGTGCTGCCTGGAGGGACATCCTGCGGACATCACTAGGAAGCATGCTGCTTCTTCCATATGGGCTTCTCATGTAAGTTAAGCGCAACACCGGCCCCCCACCTGTCTCCTGTCACACTGCCCCCCACCTGTCTCCTGTCACACTGCCCCCCACCTGTCTCCTGTCACACTGCCACCCCTCCTGTCACACTGCCACCCCACCTGTCTGTTGTCACACTGGCCCCCCAACTGTCTCCTGTCACATTGGTCCCCCAACTGTCTCCTGTCACACTGCCCCCCACCTGTCTCCTGTCACACTGGCTTCCCCACCTGTCTCCTGTCACACTGGCTTCCCCACCTGTCACACTGGCCCCCCACTTGTCATACTTCCCCCTGTCACACTGCCCCCTTGGCACAATACCCTCCTGTCATACTGCCCCTCTATCATGATGCCCCCTTGTCACACTGCCCCCTTCTTCCATATGGGCTTCTCATGTAAGTTAAGCGCAACACCGGCCCCCCACCTGTCTCCTGTCACACTGGCCCCCACCTGTCTCCTGTCACACTGGCCCCCACCTGTCTCTTGTCACACTGGCCCCCACCTGTCTCTTGTCACACTGGCCCCCATCTGTCTCCTGTCACACTGCCCCCCCATCTGTCTCCTGTCACACTGCCCCCCCACCTGTCACACTGGCCCCCCACTTGTCATACTTCCCCCTGTCACACTGCCCCGTTGGCACAATACCCTCCTGTCATACTGCCCCTCTATCATGATGCCCCCTTGTCACACTGCCCCCTTCTGTCATATTTACCCCCCTCCTGTCACACTACCCCCTCTTAATACACAGCCCCCTCCTTTCACAGTGCTCCCTCATTACACTGCCCCCACCTGTCTCCTGTGACACCGGCCCCCCACCTGTCCCCTGTAACACTGGCCCCCCCATCCGTCACCTGTCAAACTGGCCCCCACCTGTCACACTGGCCCCCCACCTGTGACACTGCCTCTCGACCCGTCTCCTGTCACACTGGCCCCGCACCTGTCTCCTGTCACACTGGCCCCCACCTGTCTCCTGTCACACTGCCCCCCCACCTGTCACACTGGCCCCCCACTTGTCATACTTCCCCCTGTCACACTGCCCCCTTGGCACAATACCCTCCTGTCATACTGCCCCTCTATCATGATGCCCCCTTGTCACACTGCCCCCTTCTTCCATATGGGCTTCTCATGTAAGTTAAGTGCAACACCGGCCCCCCACCTGTCTCCTGTCACACTGCCCCCCACCTGTCTCCTGTCACACTGGCCCCCACCTGTCTCTTGTCACACTGCCCCCCCACCTGTCTCCTGTCACACTGCCCCCCCACCTGTCTCCTGTCACACTGCCCCCCCCACTTGTCATACTTCCCCCGTCATACTTCCCCCTGTCACACTGCCCCGTTGGCACAATACCCTCCTGTCATACTGCCCCTCTATCATGATGCCCCCTTGTCACACTGCCCCCTTCTGTCATATTTACCCCCCTCCTGTCACACTACCCCCTCTTAATACACAGCCCCCTCCTTTCACAGTGCTCCCTCATTACACTGCCTCCACCTGTGACACTGCCCCCACCTGTCTCCTGTGACACTGGCCCCCCACCTGTCCCCTGTAACACTGGCCCCCCCATCCGTCACCTGTGAAACTGGCCCCCCACTTGTAATACTGCCCCCCCACCTGCCACATAGCCCCTCTTTTATCACACTGCCCACATCATACTATTTCCCCATCACACTGCCCCCCACCTGTCATACTGCCCCCACATGTCTCACTGTCCCTTGTCACACTGCCCCCTTGGCACAATACCCTCCTGTCATACTGCCCCCTCCATCATTCTGCCCCCTCGTCACACTGCCCCCTTCTGTCATATTTACCCCCCTCCTGTCACACAGCCCCCCTCCTTTCACAGTGCTCCCTCATTACACTGCCCCCCTCTTGTAATACTTCCCAGGTATCCTTTTCCTGTCACACTGCCCCCCTCTTGTCACAATATTCCCCTGTCACACTGCCCCCCTGTCATACTGCCCCCTCCTGTCCCTTTCTTTCGCAGTGCCTCCTTATCACACTCCCCCCTCTGGTCACACTTTCCAGATACCCATCTTTGGTCACACTGCCCCCCTCCTGTCAAAATACCCCGTCATACTGCCCCTCATCCTTTCACAATACCCCCCCATCATACTGCGGATCAGGGGCCCTTTATGGTTTCTTGCACTGGGGCCCTAAAGGTTATAGTTACGCCTCTGCATTGAGTTCAAAGTATTCAGTTAGGCTTTTAGAATGAAGGTCTCTAGTTTTAGGGATGTGGACAGGGACGATCCTGGACGGGGTGCAGTGCACCCAGGTGCCACAGAGGTGGGGGCGCTGAAGCGCCAGAGTGCTCCCCTCCCTCCTCCTCTTCCTTGTCCATAGGCGGCTCTCTCTGCTGGTCCCCGCCTCGACCTGCCGAGTGCCGAAGCCCGTCCCCCCTCCCTCCTCCTGTCAGAGGAGGAGAGTAAAATGAGATTGAAGCGGCTGTCTCTGCCATGCAGTGACGTCACTGGGGGGGGGCGGCCCGTGCCCAAGCCCAACGTATTACAGTTCTCCTCCTTCGACCAGACCTCCTGTCTCAATCCCGCCTGCTGCCCAAGCCTGACACACTCCACCCGGGCGGCTGCACACTGTTCTCTCCTCTCCAGCTGCTGCCCGGGTGTTTTAAATTAACCTAATGGGGGGGATGTTTGTCCTGGGAGGGGTTCTCCTGGGGGGTCTATAGTAATGTAGGGGGGTGGTTTGTTCTGGGGGGTCTGTACTAATGTGGGGGGGTGGTTTCATCCTAGGGGGGTCTATACTAATGTACAGGGGTGGTTTCGTCCTGGGGGTCTATACTAATGTAGGGGGTGGTTTGTCCTGGGGGGGTCTGTACTAATGAAGGGGAGGTAGTTTGGCCAGGGGGGTCTGTACTAATGGAGGGGGGTGGTTTGTCGGGGGTCTGTACTAATAGAGGGGGGTGGTTTGTTCTGGGGGGTCTGTACTAATAGAGGGGGGTGGTTTGACCGGGGGGTCTGTACTAATAGAGGGGGGTGGTTTGTTCCGGGGGGTCTGTACTAATGGAAGGGGGGTGGTTTTGTTCCGGGGGGTCTGTATCAATGGAGGGGGGTGGTTTTCCTGGGGGGTCTATACTAATGTGGGGGGTGGTTTGTCCTGGGGGGGTCTATACTAATGTGGGGGGTGGTTTGTCCTGGGGGGGTCTATACTAATGTAGGGGGTGGTTTGTCCTAGGGGGGTCTGTACTAATGTAGGGGAGGTAGTTTGGCCGGGTGGGTCTGTACTAATGGAGGGGGTGGTTTGTAGGGGGTCTGTACTAATAGAGGGGGGTGGTTTGTCCGGGGGGTCTGTACTAATGGAGGGGAGTTTGTCCTAGAGGTCTGTACTAATAGAGGGGGGGGTTTGTTCTGGGGGTCTGTACTAATGGAGGGGGGGGTCTTTACTAATGGAGGGGGGGTTTGTTCTGGGGGGTCTGTACTAACGGAGGAGGGGTGATTTGTTCTGGGGGGTCTGTACTAATGGAGGGGGTGGTTTGTTCTGGGGGTCTGTACTAATGGAGGAGGGGTGGTTTGTTCTGGGGGGTCTGTACTAATGGAGGAGGGGTGGTTTGTTCTGGGGGGTCTGTACTAATGGAGAGGGGTGGTTTGTTTTGGGGGGTCTGTACTAATGGAGGGGGTGGTTTGTTCTGGGGGTCTGTACTAATTGAGGGGGGTGGCTTGTTCTGGGGGGTCTATACTAATGGAGGAGGGGTGGTTCTGTACTAATGGAGGGGGGGTGGTTTGTCCTAGGGGGGTCTATACTAATGTAGGGGGTGGTTTGTCCTGGGGGGGGTCTGTACTAATGGAGGGGGGGTGGTTTGTCCTAGGGGGGTCTGTACTAATGTAGGGGAGGTAGTTTGGCCGGGTGGGTCTGTACTAATGGAGGGGGTGGTTTGTAGGGGGTCTGTACTAATAGAGGGGGGTGGTTTGTCCGGGGGGTCTGTACTAATGGAGGGGAGTTTGTCCTAGAGGTCTGTACTAATAGAGGGGGGGGTTTGTTCTGGGGGTCTGTACTAATGGAGGGGGGGGTCTTTACTAATGGAGGGGGGGTTTGTTCTGGGGGGTCTGTACTAACGGAGGAGGGGTGATTTGTTCTGGGGGGTCTGTACTAATGGAGGGGGTGGTTTGTTCTGGGGGTCTGTACTAATGGAGGAGGGGTGGTTTGTTCTGGGGGGTCTGTACTAATGGAGGAGGGGTGGTTTGTTCTGGGGGGTCTGTACTAATGGAGAGGGGTGGTTTGTTTTGGGGGGTCTGTACTAATGGAGGGGGTGGTTTGTTCTGGGGGTCTGTACTAATTGAGGGGGGTGGCTTGTTCTGGGGGGTCTATACTAATGGAGGAGGGGTGGTTCTGTACTAATGAAGGGGGTGGTTTGTCCTGAGGGGGGCCTATACTGATGGGAGGTCTGTACTAGTGAGCAGCGCACTATGTTTCTTCCCCCGCCTTCATATCAGCCAGGGAAGAAAAAAAAGAAGCAAAGAAGAGAAGAGGATTGTGGGACATGTAATCCAGAGGACTGGCAGCCCCACTGTAACACGGAAACTGCAGCCCACACAGCATGCTCAGCTGAATGGGAGAGAGAGCCAGGAGCCCGGGAAAGCTTTCAGGGAAGTACACCCAGGACCCCAGAGGGAGAGGACAGTGCTGAGGGAACACCATCAGAGAGAGAACCCCACTGCCCTGTGCCACCAGAGGGAAAGCCACACAGCCTGGTGCCATCCCTGGCAGAGAAAGGAATGGAGTCATTGCCAGAATACAGATCTGGGCTCTACCCAATGGAGTTGCCACGGGCAATTCAGAGTAAGCAGATTCCTGATCAAAGGAACCGTTGTTGCTGTATCGCTGGGTCAGGTGAGACTAACTAACGTTCATAAGAACTGCAGTCTCTGACCATCTCTTGTACTATGTCTGCAGTCTCTGACCATCTCTTGTAAGATGTCTGCAGTCTCTGACCATCTTCTGTAGTATGTCTCCAGTCTCTGACCATCTCCTGTACTATGCCTGGGGGTCCAGATGCGACTTGGAGCTATCGGCGGTTTAGGGGTAGCAGGAAGGAGGATAGGATCTTCGTCAGAGAAAGGCGGTAGGCCTAGGTTGTGTAGAAAGTAGTCGCTTTCCTGGAGGTCACGTAGAGAATACTGTATGCCTTCATGGGATGCAGAGAGGCGAAATGGGAACCCCCAACGATACACAATTTTGTGGGTCTGGAGATGAAGTGTCATCGGGAGTAAATTTCTCCATCTGGCTAGGGTGATAGGTGAGAGATCACTGAAAATCTGGATCTTGGACTCTTTAAAGTCCAGCCTGGATTGGTTGCGAGTGGCAATAGTAAGTGCTTCTTCTTTGCTGTCATAGTAGTGAAATCTGACAATCACATCTCTCGGTTTGGCTCTTGCCAGATGTTTAGAAGCGAGGGATCTGTGGGCCCTGTCTAAACGCCAGTCAATGTCAGGAATATTAGGAGCTACCACATTAAACAGGCTTAGGAGATAGGAGCGAAGGTCCCTGTCTTCCACTGCTTCAGGAATACCTCTGATCCACAAATTCTGTCTGTATTCCCTGTTTTCAAGGTCTTCCTGTTGTGCTTGAAGCTGGGTGACTGAGTGCTTCATGGCGGCATTGTTTCATTGCTTCCAGAACTTGAACATACTGCACTAGTTCATCGAACTTAGTCTCCAGGGTGTCAGTGCATTCTCCCAATTGGCCCATCTCCCCTCTCAATTGTTTGGCAAGTTTACCCACCTCCTGTGCAATGTTATGGGTGATGGCCTGGAGCAGGGATTGTAGTTTAGTATCTAAAACTTCTGCCGTTAGTAGGGGGATCCCTGCATAGGCGTGGGGGCAATATCAAAGAGAGTACCTGTCACAGGCTCAGAGCGCTCTGGAGAGTCTTGTGCACTCGAGGCCATGGATGAGGGCCTGTGAAGATAGCGGTCTATGGTGGAGGAGGCCCGAAGGCTGGAGGACTGCAGCGTAGGTCTGTCTCTGGTCTTCAATCTTGCCCATGGGGTGCGCGACTAAGGAGGTGACTCACGTGGCTAGCAGAGCTTTAGGTCGGTCAGCGGGAGTCCCGGGAAGGCAGCGGGGGACGGAGCTCTGGTCTCACGCGTCCGCCATGTTAAGAAGCCACGCAGGCGCCCAGCTCTTGTGTGTCCTTCAGAGGCGACTCTAGGCTTTGTGAGGCCTTAGGCAAAACTTAAACATGAGGCCCCACTCACGCCCATAATGGGAAAAATAATTAAAGTGATACAAATTAATAATTCATTGCACTGTAGTGTCCAATGAACTGATGACAATTCACCCATGGCCAGTTCAACATGCCATGATCATATCACACCAGGATATGCATTGCAACACAAGCTCCCTCCATATAGAGATCATCACTTACTAGACAGTTCGCTGTTATGCCTACATTTCACTTTTCTTTGGCCATAGATCCATCATATATTTTCCTAAACCAATGCCCCTGCTGTGGACACAACCAATGGTTATGACTATGGTCAATGACTATGACAGTAAACCTGAATACAGAATAATTATTTATTTAAGCATGAGCTAACAATGTGTTTAGGGGCACACATCAGAGGATGCAGGACTAGGGATAATCTTCCATGTGCGGCCTCTACACGCATCCTATGATCCCAGTGCTGGGGCTGACTGAGAGAGAGAGAGAGGAAAATAGAGAGGGGGAGAGAGAGATGGATGGGAGAGAGAGATGGATGGGAGAGAGGGGGAGGAGAGAGATGGGTGGGAGGGAGGGGGGAGAGAGAGATGGGTGGGAGGGAGGGGGGAGAGAGAGATGGGTGGGAGGGAGGGGGGAGAGAGAGATGGGTGGGAGGGAGGGGGGAGAGATGGGGGGGGAGAGAGAGATGGGTGGGAGGGGGGGGGGGAGAGAGAGATGGGTGGGAGGGAGGGGGGAGAGAGAGATGGGTGGGAGGGAGAGATGGGAGGGGGGGGGGAGAGAGAGAGATGGGTGGGAGGGAGAGATGGGAGGGGGGGGGGAGAGAGAGAGATGGGTGGGAGGGAGGGGGGAGAGAGAGAGATGGGTGGGAGGGAGGGGGGAGTGAAGGGTAGAGAAAAAGGGGTGGGGAGAGAGGGGGGCTGGGAAAGGAGGGGGGAGGGGGAGAGAGGGAGTAGAGAGAGAGGGGGGATAGAAAGAGAGGAGAGGGGAGAAAAAGAGAGAGAGAAAGGGAGGGGAAGAAGGGAAGAGAGAAGGGGGTTACACAGAGAGGGGTAGGGAGAGGGGGAAAGGAGTGAAAGAGGGGAGAGAGAGGGGGGGCTGGGGAAAGAGAGGGAAGTGAGAGAGAGTGGGGGAGAGGGTGGAAAGAGGGGGAGACAGAGAGAAGTAGAGAGAGGGGGGAAAGAGAGGAGTGAGAGAGGGCTGGGAGGGAGAGAGAGGAGTGAGAGAAGGGGAAAAAAGGGAGAGAGGGGGAGGGAGAGAAGAGAGAGAGGGTCGTACAGAGAGGAGGGGGAGAGAGAGGGGAGAAAGGAGAGAGAGGGGCAGAGGAGAGAGAGAGGGCAGAGGAGAGAGAGGGGGGAGAGAGAGGGGGGGGAGAGAGAGAGGGGGGGGAGAGAGGGGGAGGGGAGAGATAGAGCTCCTGTGTCTGATTTGGGATAACCTGTGATGTCTCCGGGTGTGTGCATTCTCCAGATGTCGGTCCGGGCACATTTTGTTTGCATACAGGGCAGGGAGGTGGACAGAGCGGATATGTGTCAGGGTGCAATAAAACGGACTCACCCGTTCCCCATGTTCATCAGATCGCCTTCACTACTGGCAGCCTTTGCATTGCCTCTGGATGAAATCACAACACATGTGAGGGCGGGCTTCATCTACCAGTCAACATGGCATCCTGCAGTTCAGACCAACCAATGAGATGGTTTCCTCCCATCATCGCTGGTGCAGATCTTATTACTGGCATTACAGCGGCCCGAGGGGCAGTGACTTAACCCAGTTTTCCCTTTGTGCAGCCCGGGATAAAGATGAGAGGGAGAGGCAGTCCAGCTGATATTAGTGCAGAGTCCTGGCATGAGGACATTCTTCCCAATGCTGGGCTCTCCCCTTCCCCCATCAGGCAAATTAGGCGGCCGCGAGCCCCCTGGCGACCGCCTAATTTGCCTAATTAAAGAGCCGCCTCTGGTCTCCTTTATCCACCTCTTCTTCCTTTGTTGTAAGTTCTTATGAAATAGACATACAATTCCATTAACAAAGGTAGTCATTATGCAACATCTTGCATATCAATTCATCTAGTATGGATTACAGAAAGATATAAACTGATTGGTTATTTTTGGTTCCATTGTTTTTCCGTTTTCAAATTTCATACATGTTGCCTCAATATAACTTACTGAGTAATCATGTTTGCCCTTCATGTTGACACAACCAACAAGTCTTTACCAGTATAAATACTTTATACCTGCCCTACATGATGGATCAGAGTTTAGGTACTTTAAAATCTGATGGGGGGTCATTTAAGCAGGACAACAGAATAAGTAATTCAATTAAGCCTGATTAGTACTCCCCAGTAACAAGATGGATGGTCCCTAAGCCTCGGTTCACACCAGAGGCGGCACGACTTGCAGGTCGCCTCACCGAGGCGACCTGCACATGACTGCCCGGGCGACTTGCAAAACGACTTCTGTATAGAAGTCTATGCAAGTCGCCCCCAAAGTTGTACAGGAACCTTTTTCTAAGTCGGAGATACTTGCGTCGCTCCCCTTAGAACGGTTCCATAGCACAGAACAGGAGGCGACTTGTCAGGCGACTAGGTCGCCTGACAAGTCGTCCCTGTGTGAACCGAGCCTTAGGCTATGTTTCCACTATTGCCTCCCCAAAGTCGCGCGATTTTGCTATTTTGCAATTTTGCAATTTTTTTTTTTTACCGCGATTTGAAGCAATGCCTGTATCTATGGACCTCAAGTCGCATCAAGGTGGGACCAAAGTAGTGCAGGGACTACTTTGAAGTCGCTGCGACTTGAAGTCGCACAGATATGAACGGTACTCATTGGAAATCATGGGATACAATTTGTCATGCGACTTTTCAGTCCCAAGTCGCATGAAAAGTCGCAATAGTGGAAACAGAGCCTTAGTGGCAGATTTCCCTCTACCTCCGACCACAGCTGGTTCTCCGGCCATTTGAACCTTTACTAATGGTTGGAATGTAAGCAGCAATCCCAACCCTACACTGCTGGCAAGGGATCAGAGAATAGGAGGATTGGGGCTGCTCTGTGCAAAACCATTGCACAGAGCAGATAAGTATAACAGGTTTGTTTTTTTTAACCAAAAAAATCCAGGCCTTTAGTATCACTTTAAGTAATTAAAGCTGTACCAATTTTATTTATTAAAGGTATTTTAAGAGCATTGTCAATTTATGCAGTCCTTTTTCATATATATTGTACATTCACATCAGTCCCTGTCCCAAAGGAGCTTACAATCTAAGGTCCTTAACTTGCATTCATACATACACATAATAGGGCCTATTTAGACAGGAGCCAGTTCTCCTACCAGCATGTCTTTGGAGTGTGGAAGGAAACCAGAGTACCCAGAGGAAACCCACGCAGGCACAACTGAAGCAAGTCCTCACTATATATACTCTAGTAATGGCTTGTTTTTTTTTTCAATGGTAGTGCTTTCCAGTGAGTTCAGTCCACTCCAGAAGTGCTGTATAAGGGCATGGTGGTCCGCTTTTTTAATAAAACAGAAAAGTTTATGCAAAGAATCAGTTTTCCATGCAGGGGTTTCCACCATCAACATGAACGACTTCAGCCCTGTTGGCTCTCTTTAAGGGACTATATAGCAGTGTTTCTCAACTCCAGTCCTCAAGGCGTCCCAACAGATCATGTTTTCAGGATTTCCCTCAGATGAAACAGGTGTGATAATTACTAAGGCAGTAAAACTGACTAAATCACCTGTACAAATAATGGAAAGCCTGAGAACATGACCTGTTGGGGTGCCTTGAGGATCGGACTTGAGAAAAACTGCTCTAGAGATTCGGTGGAGACTGAAAGCAATAGAAGGGACTATTTGAGTTAGAAATACAGACTCAAACAGAATCTTTATTTTTCCACTTTAAGGTGGAAGCACAGGCAATCATTTTTCAAAATTAATCTGATCTTGGCCCTTAGATTTGGGGGTAAAAATGGGACAGTGTCACCACAGTTTGATTGCAGGGCCAACAATCCTAAATG